>NDXZ01008167.1:0-13492 GCA_003055125.1 Paykullia maculata | reverse complement strand
TTTTTGTTGTTTTGCATGTTTTTCTTTAAGGCAAATTGTTTGTTTTGTTTTCTTAATATCTTTCTTTAGTTTCTTTTCAAAGAAATTTATTTGAATTGTTGATAATTATTGTTATTCTTATGATAATTAGATGATGTACTGTTATTGTAAAAATTAGAAGATGTTTGTGTAGGAGTACTATTATTATAATTATTTTGGTATTTACCGTAGCCGTAATCGTAGCCATTGAAAAATCCACCACTGTAGTAATCCCCATAACCGGCATCATAACCATAATTACTATAAGGATATGCACCAGGACCAGACCATTGATGAGAATAACCTATAAAAATTTTAAATTTTGTTTGTTTTTACAAAAATGTTTAACAGTTTGTTTTTGTTTAGTTTAATTAAATTTTCATTAGAAACTTTTCTCTATTTATAAATGAAATGAAACGCAAAAAGATGCAAAAAGAACAAAATAACAAAAATTTGTAAAATTTAGGCTTAACAAGTGGTCCGATACTGGTCATATTGTTCTTTTTTTTATTATTGAGATATAGTTTAACCACTTTAAGTTTCAATAAGTACATACGAACATATGTGTGTATGTACGTTGTCAGCTTATTGTTTTGACTTATCGCTTTTTTTTCAATTGTACATATAGTATATGATTCCGAAACCCGCTTAGCGATATTATGCGTGAATTATGAGATATAAAGCATCTTAACTTGCTCTTTGTTCACAATTTGAATGAACCAAAGCCGATTTTTCCTTTTGGTCAAATTTATAATTATTTAAATTATCAATTCACTTAAAAATACAGTGAGTGTCCTTTTACCATGTTCACACTACAACTCGCACGACTTAATTCGCCCATGAATTACTTACACGAATTTACCTGTTCAGACTACACATTCTTAATTCGATTTGCCAGTTGATGTTATTGTTTTTTTTTAAGAAAACATTTTAGTATTCTACAAATTAAAATATTGGAATTGTGGCACTTTTCGGTTTGATTTATTTATTTATTTCCATATTGTTTTTTTTGTTTATTTTAATTCTTTTTTTCAACTTTGTCTACTTCTTTAATAATTTTGACATCGATAAAAAATAGAGATGACACCGGTTTGCTCTTAAGACAGCTTAAAAACTTGTATTGCAAAATGCATAATTCTGTTGATAATTGATTATCAACAGAATTATGCTTCAAATTACAAATGGGAGAATGAATTAAGGAAAATGGCTATAGTGTGAACATGGTATTAGTCTTGTGTAGCTCTTAATTACCGCTACTCCGCAAACAAAAACAACGATTACATAATTAATGAATAAATAAATGATGTGATTGTATTTAGTTTTCTAATTTGTAATCACTTCTTTTCGTTGTTTGACTATATAACGCCATTATAGTGTTAAAAAACAATCAACATAGACAATGAGAAACAGTATAAGTTATTGTTCTATATTAAATTTATAACAAAAGCAATGAATGTATGAATGCGCAGCAAGCGTCAATAGCGGTTTTCACTCTTGGTAGCAAAGTACCCTTGTAGATTTAGTAAGTATTTTAGATTAGGTAAATTTACACAACCTACTACAATACAACAAACAAAAAAATATATAACAAAATTTACCACGCAATCTTTAGTAATGCTATGGCTGACTTCATAAACGCAGTTTGCAATGCAATATAGCAATGTAGTGTTTATAAACACAGTAGACTTAGTATTGGCAATGCCACATGTTCATTATTACATGGCAACCCATTTCAATGCGCAGTATTTTTCGAATTTGGGCATTGTTTTTATTTGATTCTTTATACATTTTTCTTGACGTTTAAATTTTTATTTATAATTTTTACGCTCATTGTTTTTTATACATACACGTAGTAAGAAAAAATGGAACCAGAAGCTACTAATAGCAAAAATAATGGCATATGGTAATTCAAGAGCCCGTATCCAGTTTGTGCAACAAACAAAACATTTATGCATTCATAAATGTAAGAAAATGTAACGGCATTATTTGACAAAGCAGTGTGGCTATAAAGTATTGCTTTGCCTTGTAAGCGCATTTTTTTGCAGTGTTGCATTGCAAACTGTGTTTATGAAAACAGCCTATATTTCTTTATTTGTATCACATTCTTGATACCCCTCTAATCCTTTAATCTTCCTATTTTCTTTTGAAGGGATTCACAATGGACACTATGGGCCTTCGAGTGGAAGTGTGCTTTTTCTGTCAACACTACCCTTCTGGACTAACTAACTTACTAAAGTTCCTTAATAATTTTAAGACGACAAAATATTTGTTTTTTATGTCCCTATTACGGTTTACAACTCAACTATACTCAGTTGAAATTTTGCAATTTGGTATTATGGATAACAACTTATGTTTGTGAGGTTGACAAAAATATAAAATAATTACAACTCATAACTAGCAGTTGTTTTATTAACAAAATGTTGAACGCAGTTAACTAAGATTTTTTATTCAACTCTCAAATCGTCACTTTAAAGACTGACAACATCAATACAATTTCAACTGGAATAAGTTGTAATTCGTAATACCAAAAAAGAGTTAAGTTGTTTTAAAGTTGGGTTGTTTTAACTGAGTTGAGTTGTAAACCATAATAGGGGCATTAATAAAAAGTTTAATGGTAAATACACAACCTGTACGCTAAAGTAGTTTACCGCGTACGCTGAAATAGTTCTGTACGTTATCGTAGTGTTTGTGTTCGTCGGCTCACAATCGTTGTGTACCGTATTTTGCTTGTGTACACTAACGTGCAGAATCTTAGTGTTTTTTTCGAACTCTATTATCTATTAATTAGTTATTTTTAATAAGTCGGCTTCAACCGGATAAAAGTGCCCTACAGATAATTTTTCTCTTAGCCGCCGTCAACTTATTTTTGGTTGGCTTGTATAATTTCACCGCCCAAAGTATTTTTAAATTTTTTTTTGTATATTTCGTGTTAAGATACATATCGTCACCTTAAAGACCAAACAACCTATCAGCAGTTTTCAAAAGTTTACAGGAGAGAGAAAAAACGTTATAAAATTGCAACTATTTACAATATTGAAACGAAAATTATATATTCTGATTAAAATGAAACCAGAAGTATATATCGGTTGAGAAAGCTTTGTTTTTCTAAACACAGCTTACGATATGGCGCTTAGGTTTTTTGGAATTGTAAAAATCTGAAACCAAACAACCTATCAGCAGTACTAATTAGTATGAATAATTAAGCATTCCTTTGAACACGTGAATATTATTTACATTAAATAATAACAGTTATAGTTTCTTTTACTTGTTTAAACAAAAAAAAGTGCTTAATGTTTGCTTAAATTACACTATGCAACAAAATTAAAATTTTATCATGATTTTTGATGATTTATTTTCCTCTTTTTTATGGAATACATTTTATTGCGTTTTAACACTTTTTTATTTTCTTTTAACTTCTAACAATAAATAAAATGTAATTAAACACAAAGAACAACAAATCAAAAGTAACTGTTTCTCAAAAAGAAAAAATTCAAACAAATAGTTACTCTGATTTCTTCTTTAGCATGAGTGCTGATAGGTTATTTGGTTTCAGAAATTTGTACACTTGCTGATAGGGTATTTGGTAATTTGGCAATAGCTTGGTTATTTGTAATATTTGGCGTTCAAAATTTTGCATACATATGAGTTATGATATAGGGAATAATATTAAATAAAAAACCCAATTTTGAAATTTTTGCTGATAAGTTGTTTGGTCTTTAAGGTGACGATATATAAAATATATAATAGGGGTATTCGATTAATCGCTTAAATGCCTCCTATACCTCTTAAACTTTCATATAAAATTAAAAGTTTAAGAGGTACAAGAGGCATTTAAGCAATTAAACGAGAATACTCCTAATAAAAATTAAAATTGATCGAAATTAAAAACCTAACGAAAATTAAATGTGAAAAAGTACATAACAAGAGCGTTATATTCGGCTGTGCCAAATCGTATATACCCTTTAACAAGTGTGTGTATTATGTATGGCCGACTTCCTAAACGCAAGTTGCAAAGCATCAATCAAAAAATGTGTATGCAATGCAAAGCAGGCCTTAGGTACAACCCTGCTAAATAAAATTGATGCAAGATTTTGACAGATAAGGCTTATCAAACTGAGTTGCAAGCCGAATAGGACGTTGCCAGTAATTTCATGTATGCATTACAACTTGCGTTTAGGAAGTCGGCCTATGTTTGTATGTTTTTACATGTCCGAAAGTTAGATAAAGTATTGAAACTTATTTTTTTATGATATACATTTTTTCCATGTAAGTTTTTCGCCTATATCTTTGGGGATTCTGGACCAATTAGTCCAATTTTTATCAAAAATGTCTGTAGTTTATTCTAAACCTGCAAAACAATAATTTTTTTTGGTGTAAAAAACAGTGGTCGTATTTTTTTACTTATCTCAGCCGGTTATTAATAAATATTGCTAGTTTTCAATACCGATTTTCTCAAAAATAATTCTTAAAGTTTGATACCACATACAACTTGATTTCAACCAACACACGGACAGACCGACAAGGCTAAACTGACTTCCCTATCTATAGGGATACAGAATATGTAGCAATTACAAACGAAATGACAAACATGTTTACCACATGTGTGAAGGGTATAAAAATGGGCTGATGTTGAAATGTTGCTGTTGCTTGCATATTTGCAGCAACAATAGCGGAACTCACTCTTCAAAGCACATTTGCAATTAATGCAAGTATGCACTATTTTTTTGCTACAATGCGTGAGTGTATATTTCTAAGTATGTTGGAAGTTTTTGATAACAGCTGATTTTGTAGGTGACAAATACTTCAATGCCGCCATAACCTTGGCCGCAGTCAATATATCAAAGCTAACGCAGTTGTTTAATCTTCAGCAGTAAAAAGAACATATACATTCATAACATTCGAGAACATATCTGTGGAATTTTCACAAAACGTCTTCTCTCGAAATAAGACAATTTTTCAAGATTTTTATAGTAAATATACAATTTTCTTGTCCCTCTTTTGCTCTAATCCCCGTATTTCTACAATCTTTGGAACGCAAGATATGGAGTCGACTAATCGACTTCTTTCATATTTTCCCCCAATTTCAATTTGACTTCTTTCAGAGAATTAAGAATAATTTGAAAATTCATAAGAAAAAACTGATAACAGTCATTTGACAAAACAGCTTGTCTCCATTCAGTTTTACCACGTTTTTTCCAATTCCTTTTTTACAAAACAACTACTTTTGAAAGAAGTCGTTTTGTGAAAAGCAAACTTTGAAAAACTGCCCACTTGGCTAGAACAAGTTGATGTATTAATCAGTTGGCCGCCGAAATTCCTTGCGACAAACCGTCTTTTATCAAAAGAAGTTAATTTTAAAAAACGAAAGTGTTAAAAAAGTTAAGTCTTATCTTAACACAAGTGTTTTCCCAAAACCAAAAGAGGAAAAAAAGAAGCTGTTTATTTTAGATAAAATTAAAACTCGTGTAAATTAACCAAGGTAAAAAAAGTAGCAACTATGGCCGATTTCGAAGAAAGTAATGAGGCCAAGAGCTCAGAAAATGTCGATAGTGATGAAGACGTTTTCCACGAAACGGATTTCGATGATTCTGATTATATTCCGTCAGAAAATTTGCATCTGAATACAACATCGGAAAGCATTAGAGATATGGCTGATATATTAGAATCTAATTTCAGCGAGTCAGACTTGCCACAATGTAGCAAAAAACAACGTGTTGATGTACCTACAACATCAAAGTGCTTGAATAAATTAAATAAAAATTTAGGAAAAGAACACTACACATATCGGAATAAAAAAGTGCCCGAAAAAACATTTGATCCAATAGGGCAGTGCAAAAAAATGTGTCACATCAAAATTAATTCTCAGCAACAAGAAGAAATATTTAAAAGATACTGGAATCTGGGTGATTATCATAAGCATCGTCATTACATTTCCAGCATGATCGACATTCAAACAAAGAAATCCGAGACTTTAGTGAAAGCATCGATTCCCCGGAATCGACAATATGTTTATTTGTACCACTTCGAGAGATGGACAGAGAAATCGTGTGTGTAAAAAGTGTTTTTTAAAATAAAAAGTGTTTTAAAAATAAATTAAACGAAAATTTCATGTGAAGACTTATATTGAAAACAAAAACAAATTTTCGCAAAATTATTAATAATCACATACAATTTTCTTTCAATTTTATAAGAACAAGCAGTTAATGTTTTTCAGCTTTTTTTTAGGCATTTTTCAATTTATTTATATTTTTTAACTGGCGCACAAACAAAAATAGCTGTTTTATCTAGTTTGCAGTACACACACAAAAATCAATCCTGCTTGCCATTTAAATGTCAAAGTAAATATACCAAGCTTTAAAAATATCACCAAGAGTGAAAACCACAAATGATTTAGTTTCATTATTTGGTACATATACATCAAGTTTCTAATATACATGGATAATACAAATTTTTTTGGTTTAAATTTTCAACTATAATCGAATTAAAAATTTCGGTAATCAAAATATTCGAAAGAAAACTACATTTGTGTTTAGAGCAAAGCAAAATATATGTTCACATTTTTTTTTTAAATCATGCTGAATTTGCTCGATAAAATATTTTTTTGTAAATACATTTTCGTGTTACTATTGGTTTCGGCTAGTTTAGTTATCATACTTGATTTTTGAACCTTGCACTGAGATACTTAATCCCAGTGAGAAATGTGTAATGTGAGAAAATGAACACATTTCGTTTGGGGTCAATGTCTATATTGATGAGTCAAAGATGGATAAGGGAACAGAAGCGGGCATTTTCAGCGAATCATTTCAAATCGCCGTCGTTCAGGCAGGACAATCACTGTAGTGTATTTTAAACGAAGATCTTAATTTGACGAAGTAATTTACTGTGACCATCTATGTGAACAGTCAAGCTGCTCTGAAGAGCCTGAGAGAGAGGTCTGCCCTTTAGGACTCAGGTTCATAAGGATGTGCTGGATTTCTGGACACTCTAGGATACCTGGCAATTAAGCTTTGGACGAGCTAGTACGAAGATCCGAGATCGAAGCCTATATGATACATTTCTCGATTCTTTTCCAACCGCAAGTTCTTTGCAGTCTAAGGTTTTTGTAACAAAATCTTGAACGTACATGTGATTATTATTTACAAGAAAAACTCACTTATACATATATAATATCTTATGACATTTTTGATAAAACTGTTGCAGAAAATATAGAAAATAATAATAACTTTGCGAAGAAGAACATCAGTTTAATGTTAAAAGGACAAAGACATAGCCACTAAAAAATAGAACTATATCAAAGTAAAAAAAAAAAACGTTCGTCATAAGCCTTTTTAAAAATTTGTAAACCCCTTTTGGAAACATTGAGTGCATTGAAAAGTGTAGACCTGGTACAGTTTAATTTAATTAAAGTGCAGAAAGATTTAACATATATGTACAAACAGTGTCGGTTGGTAAAAACATATTTGACAGAATTTTTTTTATTCTTCCCAGCAATAATGATTTTTAACCACGTAAGTAAGAAAGTAGTATTGGAGATATTCATAAACTTGTTACTATTTTACTGAATAACTACTAACTAACTTCTGTTTGAGTTGTCCAAAACTTCATGACCTACGCTTACAAATGTGCTTACCAAATACAAAATATAACTAGTTACCAAACATCAACTAGAAATTTGAATTATAATTGGTAAATTTTCTACTGTTTGGATTTAAAAAAAAGCAATGACAAGTTTAAAGTCCTAATGCACGTAATTGTTGAAAAATTCCAATGCATATGTAATAAAAATGTTTTTATAACTTACCACCACGTCCGCCGTAACCCCCACGGCCTACGCGAACAACGCCACGACCACCGCGCATCATCATTTGATTTTCGGGTTTGGGTGTGGCACGTTTAACATCAACTTCCTTGCCGGAGATCTTCTGTTTGGGTGTCTTTAACAATTCAGTAACAACTTGTTCTGAATCGAAAGTAATGAAACAGAAACCTTTACGTTGGGACTTTTGCTTATCGAAAGGCATTTCTACATCGACAATCTGTTTTTATATAAATAGAATAAAACAAACAAATTCTGAATAAATTTCAATTGCTTTGTTACTTTAAAAAACTTACATTGCCGAACTGACTGAAATAAGTTCTGATTTCATCGTCACTGATTTCGGTGGTCAAGCCACCGACAAAGATTTTACCATGACGAGCTTTTGCTTTTTTCGGATCAACTTTCTTGTTGTTAATAACATGTTCGCCAGCTTCATTTACTTTATCAATAGCATCGTTTTGTGTGAATACAATAAATGCAAAACCGCGAGAACGACCAGTTTGTGGATCTGTTTTAACGTTAATGCTTTCTATTTCACCAAATTTACCGAAATGCTCCCGCAATTCCTCTGTTAAGTAAAATTACAAAAAATTACAACAAAAATTAATAAATTGCTTTAAAATATAACTGTTTTAATAAAAATATTTTTAACTTACTTTCTGACGTTTCCCAGCTTAAACCACCAACAAATAGTTTTCTGCAAAATTGTTTAACAAAGAAAAGGAATATGTTAAGTTTCATTTCATTATTACTTAATAAATAGCTAACTAAATGTGTGATTATAACAAATTTATTATTATTATTTTTTTTTATTATTAAAAATACAGTTTTATAAAGTTATATTTTTTTTTCAAAATTAAATTTTGAAATTTTACTTTAAAATTTTTTGAACAACACGATTGATCGATTCACTTACAAATTTATGGATATATGGAATTTAAAAAAAAACAATTCACCAAAATCTAATATCGAAAGAGATTTTTTTAAACAAGTCAAAAAGAGAAAGCAAATGACATTTTTTTATCTTCAAAATATGCTAAAAAAAAAGTTCAATATTTATTCAAAAATATCTTACGTTAAATTTTAACAAATCTAAACAAATATATAATGCAAAAAGAGACTGGCCAAAAATTTACAAAACAAGGGAATACGAACGAGTTTGTATTTTCATTAAATGTTTAACACCGCTCTAGAAAAGTTATGTATTTGATAGTCGGTTGTAAATTCAATCAATAAATTTGAATGTTTAACTTTAATTTCGTTTTAAACAAATATACAACAAATTTATATTTTTATTATTAATTATATTAATTACTACAATATTATCGTTAAAATGGCAACAACAACAACGTTAAGTAATAAACAGTTTAAATCCAATTTTAATTTTATTCATTCACAATAGATAAACTAGATTTTTTTGTGTGTATTTTTTATGTATGCTTTACTATGATAAATACCATCATCTTTTTGGAAGGCAGTGTTGGTGGTGTCTGGAGCACAGATTTCATTCCGTACAGCTGGTAGAAAAGAAATGTCATCCAAAATGCACCATCGTTTGATCACAGTGTAAGTAGAGTACAGCCAAACAACAGAGTTTCGTAAGTTCGTTTAGATTCAATCTTGTCTGGTCAATAAAGGCAGCTTTGCGTGCTGTTGTGCTTTTTGTTTTATTTTTCTTTCCACTTAGAAGCTACATTGGTTTGGCATAGTTATGGCTTATAGTACCTGCCGGAGAGGAACAAGATTAGTTCACTCAAACACAACAGGAAAATCAATGATTATATAGATTATGGATTATTTTTTGTTGATTATTACATGTGTTTTTATTTTGCGTCCATTATTTGATATGTTTTTCAAAAAAAACTCTTCTCTACTAAACTCAAAATAAGAAAATATGCCACCGTTTTCAGAACTTAATAATATTATGAACCCAACAAACAAATTAGTTTTTTTTTATATCACAATTTTTTCGTTAATCTTTGAATTTCATAACAATTTTTTAAAATAGTTTTTAGTATAAAAATTAGCCAAAAAAAAATACATTAATTATATTTTGACAGAAAATACATACAACAATATCAATAAAGTTTATTTATACTCCAGACTTGCTTAGAATTCACATTTAAAGATTTTTTAATAATATGTAGATACTTTAAAATTCTTTGAAAATCATTTTATTAAAAACGTTTGGCTATTTAATTAACATCCCAATTTTAAATAAAAACCTTAATTTTTATATTGAGTTTTTAAATATTTTCCTCGCAAAAATTTTGTTTAAAAACTGAAATAAATACTTTGTAAGTATGAAAAATATATCTTCGTATTTCATCGACCACATGTTTTTGGAAAAATATTTGTTACTTTTACATTTTTTTTTTGCTGAGTTTTTCTTTTAAACTTATAACGCTGTTTTTATTATCTTTTAAAGGTAAAAAAGTAATACCTACATATTATCTTGTTTTTTTTTTTTTTTGTTTGTGAATATCAAAATTTCTTAATGTTAACACAATGATTGGAATCTGTAGGAATATATATGTATATTAAATGTAAAGTGAATATCATAAATTTTTATAAATTACAATAGTACAAAATTATTATTATTTTTCTTTTGATTTATTCTTTATTTAAACAAGTTTAGTACGTTAACAATTTGATTTATTTTTAAAGACTAGATATAAGAATTATATATATAAAATGCCTAAACCAAAATGTAAAAAAAAATAAGAATCCAATCATTGACAATATACCCTTTTTTTAATTTTCAACTATTTACCGACTAAGAATTTATAAAACATAACAAAAATATTGATCAATAAAAAGAAAACAAAAAACTAAAAACACAAAACCTTAAAAAATTGTTTACATACTTAAACAGACAACCAAATTAAACACAGATTTTATCTATTAAGAGTTTGTTGACAAGTATGATAAATTGGTTTAAAAAAAAGGAAAAGGAATACAGAAACACATTATAAATCAAACGCCTTACACTTGATTGCAATTGAGATCCTATGTTAATAGCGTATTTGTTGCGGAAGAACTCTTGGACGACACACGGTCTTCAACAAGTCCTTCCTCCAACAAGGTTTGCTTTAGATGAAAGTTGAAGCTGTTGTAAAAATTTCGTGTGAAATAAACACCGCTGTTATTTTTGCACTTTGAAAAAAAGGATGCCTGAATGTTCCCAATACATTTAACAACATAACAGAGACCAACTTTTTAACATTATTCCATAAATATTTCGTACTATTTTCTTATTTTTTACATTATACATATGCATACATACAGTGTTGGACACTTAATTAGAAACGATGTTTTAAGGAAATAAAATCGAAGATAAACTTCTTTTAAGACTTACACTGTGCATTTTAAGTGCCGTTATTCGAAGAGCAGACAATCAACATTGTTGTCGATGCAAAACAGGTAAAGTTAAAAGTTCGGATTTAAAAAAAATTGTCAATTTTTTCTCAAACAGTTGCTTTTTGCCACATAACTAGAACGTTCAGTTTTAACTTTATTTTTTAAAATACATATTAGTGAATAATTAATGATAGTGTTATTTGAAAATAGATTAACTTGTAATCATTTTAATAAGTTTTAGTTTCTAAAATGGGAAAAATGAGGGAATTAATTGTGCAGTGTTATCAAAAAGAAAAACTATCAATATTGGCTATCGTAGTTTTTCTTTGCCCAAATAAAATTATATTTTGTGCAATTTACTTGTACAATAAAACAAAATAGTTTGAAAGCCCAGCAAGGAAGCATACGTTTGAAAAGACCACTCTAACAGAAGATAAACTTATTTTGTGGGGCCAGTAAGGGAAATCCATTCTTGACTAAGCGCGAAATAAAAGCTAAAATTGGACAGCAAATAAGCGTAGAAATATTCTTGCGAACAATATGAAGGCGCTTACAAGAGTAGGGACTTCGAGGGTGCATTGCACAAAGAGAACTGCATGTCTCCAAAAAAAATATTAAGAAGCGGTTGCTGAAATACTTTAAAAAAGATCCACTTTACTTAAAAACAGTTTTCTGGAGCAACTAACTCAAATTAAACTTGTTTCAATCTGACAGAAAAACGTATGCAAGACGTCCTCTAAGTTAAGCCCTAGACCCCAGGTACACTGTGAAAACGGTGAAACACGGTGATGAGTCTACTATGGTCTTGAATGCCTTCTCTTCGCGTGATGTGAGTTCAATTATACGAATTCAGGTAATAATGGATCATCAATATTAAAGCATTTTGGAAATGCAATGGAACCGTATTCTTTTGAGAATATGCCTGTCCAATACAATTTCCAGCATGACAATGACCTAAAGCACAATTTACGGTTAGTAAAGTGTTGGCTTTCGGATCAAAATATTGATGTTGTGAATTGGCCACCTCAAAGTTCTGATCTCAACCCAATTGAAAATGTATGGTAAAATTTAAGAGAAGAGAGATCTTAAGGACAAAAATCCACGAAATAATGATGAATTGATTCGGGGGTGCAGCAATGCTGGGAAAAAATATCTCTGCAATTATGCCAACGTTTAATACAAAGTTTTCCGAAAATACTGAAGTTATCAAAAGTAAAAATTATCCAACAAAATATTTAAGAACACATCGTATCGTATTTTATTAAACTTCACGGAGATATTTTCAAATTGTACCTATGTAAATATTTTTGTTGTTTCTAATTATGTGTCCAAAGTAAAATTGCTGTTTTTTTGTTTTTAGTCCATTTTCTTAAAAAATGATATTGATGCTGCGAATTTTTTGGTTAATTCTATTGATGATTTGTTACTTTACTATTTCTAGCTTTTAGTTTTAATATGGTGAACTAAATTTTTAAGTACATTAACAAACGTAAATGTAAATACCTATAAATAAATAAAATAAGTTTGGGTGCTGGCAGATTTACCGCTGAAGAAACTCTGCGAAGACATCGAGGAATCCTGACAAACTAAATATCTAAGGGCGACCACTTGGTTCCTGGGGTTGCTCTAATTTTCGAAAAGTTCTAATTTCTAAAGATTTTTTTTAAATAAAAAGCAACATAAAAGTACATCTTCGATTTGAAAATACACAAAAAAAACACTTCTGCATAGATTTTTTTTAAGTTTATTTATATAAAACGAACACGAACGAATTTGATTCCTGTGTTGGAAACTGCATTTAATATAGCTGCTCTATTTGATTTGATATCGCTAATGGCATATATTATGACATTAAAATCGATAGCTAAACGTTTTCCTTGTACGCTTTTGTCGATCTTTTCCAATATCTTTACCTTTGTTTCTAAAGACAGTGTATTCTTTTTTTTACGTTTATTTGGAATTTTATAAAAAACAAGTAAGAGCGCTTTACTTGGCTGTGCCAAATATTATATACACTAACATCTCGAAATTTTTTTTTTTTATTTCTCGAAATGCATGTCTAATTTCTGATTGTTTGATACCAATAACGCGTCCGTACAACATCGGGGGGCTGAGAAAACTTGATTTCAACAGACAATAGTCGTCTTTTTTGGCTTATATGTATTTCGGTCAGTTATTAAGCGATTTTACTGGTTTTCAATAGCAAACATCTCAGGAGAATTTCTGATTGATACTACTTACGCGTCCGTACGACATCGGAGGGCTGAGAAAACTTGATTTCAACAGACGGACAGA
>NDXZ01008163.1:0-21954 GCA_003055125.1 Paykullia maculata | reverse complement strand
GGTCTATTTAATTATTTCTTTTGTTTTCCTTTAATTTCTGTTACAATGCAAGGTTTTCCGACAATGGAAAAAAAAACAAATTGGAATGCTGTTTACGGTTGTGCGGAATCAAGAAAACCCTACACAAGTTACATAGTACTCGCAACACGTACACTTATGACGACAACTATTAAGTTCAGTGTTGTAATGTTAATGCTTTACGTTTCTCATCACATTTCGGTACTTATTATATTGTTGTTGTAATGTGTATGCTTCAGGTTCTTAAGCACATACTGAAATCATTAACTTTTTTTTTTTACTGAAATATATATGATTAAGTAATAAAATATTATTTTTATTTTAAAAATAGGACAAAACTAAAAGGCTGTCGTTGTTTTTTATTAAGATCTTTGCCGCTATAAAAAAAATATATTTTCCTTAATTTTAACTAAAAATAATTTGCTGTTCAAAAGCTAAAGCCATAAAAAAACTTAATTCTTTTATGACTTTAAATGTTTGATGGATTCAGAATATATGGACATATATACATGTGTTTACTTTATAAGGTCGCAAATAAATATTGTATAAATCACAAACGGAATAGAAATTTTATAAATACCCCTGTCACTCATGATGAAGGGTAAGATAATAAACAACTCACATAAATATTAACAAACAAAATTTACTGTCTATTGAACATAACCTTGTTCCTATTTATGGCTTCGACAGAATCATCATTTATTCCCTCCCTATCTATATGTTTCATAGTTACTACCAATCTGTGGATTGAAATCTCATTAAATTGAGTTATTTTAAATTTTAATAACCGTAATACATTAACGTCAAACACGCTGCGCTATACGTGCTGTGAATCAAAACAGAATATTCGTTTGAGTAAAATACACTTTGAGGTTTTAGTGTGTGCGTTGCAAAACATATTAAGTGGAAAATGTTGTAAACATTTGGATTTTTATTATCATTCAGATAGGAAAATTCTTTGGAAAAGTACATAAAATTAAATGAAATGAACTCTTTTAAAACTAAAAGACTTTAAGCTAAAATAATGTTTTTGTTAAGATGGCTTAGAAATACATTTCCGGTAATTTCTCCTAATCCAACATCATATTGAGTATCGACGAGAACAATTTTTACTTTTTTGATTATAAATTTAGAAATAAATAGAATTATTAATAATAAAAAAATGTTATTGGCATATTTTTAACGTTTTGTCTAAAGACCTGCTGCAAAGCAGCAAAAAACTGCTCTCAAAAAATTCAGCGGCAAAACAATTTCATCAGCTGATGAGCATTCACAATTTGTAAAACGAATGAATAATTTAAACCAAAAACCCACAAATCCAAATAATTATATAGATTAATTCTTAGTAAGAGACAATATATTACAATGTTAGCAAAAACACACACTGACCGAAAAGGATCTGATTTCATTATACATGGAATAAGTGTGTTTAGGAAATTTGTATTTTTTTTTCATTTTAAATCTTTATTAATAGTAAAACTCATTAATTTTAGCGGTAATATGGGAACATAAAGTTTGGTGATAATTAATAGTAGTAAATAGATGTACTTATGAACAGCTTTAATAGAAATAAAAATAAATCTATTTAACTCACAGTTTATTAAGAAATAGAATATGGTGACTGATCGTCGCCGATATTCATATTTTCTATTACTAGTTGAGTGAGAACAAAATTTACCAAAATCATTAAAAACTTTTTTTCTTTTTATCTTTTTCAACATTATCACATGTATTTGTCCTGCTTTAACTATCGAACTGACAGCAATGAGGATGATATTTACATTCAATACTAAAATACCGATCAAAGAATGCTAATGATGAAACCGTAGCTGGTTTCGAAAATTAATTACACTCGGCTAGTTTCGGGAAACTTACTTTTTCAGTATATTTTTCAATTATCGCAAACAAAAAGTAATTTCTTCAATATGAGGAAATTTAAAAATGAACTTGAGCCAGAATAAATATGAAAATTCGTTTAAATAAATAAGTAAGACTAAAAATTAAAAATTATTACAAAATACAAAATTTTTTTGAGATTCATAAATTCCAAATCCCGTACCAGTAGAGTTCACACAGCATTGTTGTTTTATACATTTTATTATTGAAAAATAATGAAACAAAAAACTTAACACTAAATGGTGACTTTACCAAGTAAGAGGTATCGAATGCGGCACAAAAAACACGTTTTAAAATAGTTTATAACAAGCAAAGCGTATCCAGCACAAAATTATGCTTCCTCGGAAGCAGTTTTGTAAGGCAGAGTGCAGTTGTGCACCGCTTTTACTTCTATGAAAAGTTACATGATTTTTGTATGGGATTCTTCGCGTAGAGGCTCTGCCTTAGAGCTTCTATTTTATCTTTTTTAAGAAACTGTTGAATATATTCATTTTGCACTCACTTATAGTTTCAAAAGGCAATAAAAGAAGCAGTAGGTATGCACTAGTCACATTTACTGCTTCCAAATTAAGATTTTTTTGCTGGGTATTAGGAACGAAATGCAGCTTAAGTTAATTTTAAAAATTGTCTTAAAGTAGCAGTCACCTGTTAAATCTCTTAGAGTGCAGTAAGTTTTTTACATGTTTAACTGATTGCATTGGTTTGGAAAATATTTAATTAAACTTTGTTTTATTCTTATGAAATATATTTTCGACAAATTTTGATATTTATGAATATAATAAATTTGTGAAAATTCATTTTAAAAAATCCTAAATGGATTTAATAAATTTTTTTAAAGCGAATTTTACTTTAATAGTTAGTTAGCTTAACTATTTGTAAATTATTTTTGTTGACGATTTTTTAATTTCTTAATAAATTTTTTTTTTTATTATCTGTTTTAAAATTTTTTCTAATCGCTTTTTTACATAAAAATAAATATATATTTACAAGAAATCATCTCTTTTTATTGGTTCGAATTCAGAAATTTTTTAATGTTTTTTCTTTATAAAATTATTTATTTATTTGTGCGTAACTTTCTATAGGTCTTTTATCTTTAAATATTTTTTATTTATATTTCTTTATTAAACAAAATAGCTTTCTTACATATAATATATTATAAATAAATTTTCTTTAGAAAACTTTTTTTCTTATTTAAATTCTCCAAATTCCGCTTTTTAAGACAACACAAATCCCAGATTAAGTTTATCATTTAGCTCTTGTAAAAATTTTGCGCTTCTAAGAAATGTTGTATAAGTTTTCATTTAAAAAAAGGTTTAAGCAAGTAATTTTTATGACTCATAAAAGTTAGTGTTTTGGTATTCTAGATTTTGTATACAATTTAATGCTTCTGTATTTAGTTATAAACCTTTATCATGGATTTTTTTTATTACCTAAAATATCTTGCTGACAAAGCATATGTATCAGTCAAAATGTGGCGACAAAGTTCTTAAGCTTAAGATAGGTTATGTATAGTCCCTGCAAACATAACTTTAAAGTTTTAATACAAATATAAATAATGAGTTCATGTTTAACGATATGATATGTCAAATGAAACTTATGAAATAAGCGACCAAGATTCGCTTCATGTAATAATAAAATGACAAATACTTTGAATGGACCATAAAAAGTTACTATTTTGTAAACATGTTATAAATTTTTATACATGCATATACACATATGTATGTCTTTATATGCCTGAGATTTTTAAATCTTTTAAAGAAATAGGCATGTTATAGTTACGGTGACCAGATTTTTTAATCAAAATACAGAACAAGAAAAAATTAATTTTTTTTAAAAATGTTTCTTATACAAACAAACATTTACATATTCATTTAAATACACTGATTTTTTATAAAAAACTAAAGAATGTTGTACAAAAAAAGATTAACAAACACTTCAAAGAGGAACATAACAGTAAAATTATTTACATAAAAAATTCACACATATCTACATTTTGAAATATTACAAAACAAACACAGCTATTTTATATTATCAGATAAATAAAGTTTCATTTTCTTTTAAATATTTTTAAATTATATACATTTTAAATTATAGTTATTTAAATAGCCTTAATGATCTTCATTTTTATTTGGGCTTATTTTCAGTAGTCTAAATTTTATTTTAAACAGAAAATACCCTTTCGATTGAAATATTTGATCACTTCTTTAAAATGTATAAAAATTGCTACCTCACGCTTTTCTGTAGACTTATTATTCTGATTGCTTTTTTAATTTTTCTTAAGATGTGTCATCAAATTATTTAGTATCGAAATGTGGGAACTTTACGCAAAAGAACCCATTTTAGTACTTCAACTTATTGATAGACGCCATCCCAAGGTAGATTTAAAAAGGTAATAGCGTCGTTACAATAAATATAACAAAACAGAAACCAAAATAAAGTTATTTTGCAAAAAGACTTTAACAATGTCAAAATTATTGCTGCCAACTGACTTGGTAAACAAAATTCTTTTAATTTTTCACATAAAAAATTTATATTTTGCAGCGTTTAAATAACCTACAGACATGTTTGTAATAGTTGTGTTAATTTTCATTTAAAAAAAAAAATTTACTAATTGTCCCAACATCCGCAGAGATATGAGCGAAAAACTATATGACTTTAGCTTCCTTTCGGACATTCTTATAAATATATATTATTGATATGTATAAACTTTATGATAAGTTAAAACAAAAAGTATGTTAACATGTTTAACAAAATATTATTTTGACTTATAAAAATACAAAACAAATAATGAACTCGAAATAAGATACAGAACATTTTAAGGGTTTTTACATAAGAATAACTTATACAGAACAGAGCAGGGCAAATTTATTACAGGTGACCTTGACACCATCATTTTTTAAAATTTTCTTAGTTATTAATAAGCACGAATTTTTTTTAGTAATTTTATTTTTATTTGTTTATATTTTTTCAACGGCGAATTCAAACTTTTGACAAAAGGGCTCTATCAAAATAGTTGCTTTGTTGTACCAATTCGCCGATGCATATACCTGATGAATTTGCCTTGGAACAGAGCTCTTAAATACAGTACTGTTCTGTATAATACAGAACGGATGGTCACTGTAGTAATAGTGATTTGTTTAGGAAAACAAACTCGGGACGAATACTTTATATCAATAATTGTGTTGTGGCATATCACTCATACGCCACCAATATATTAGTTTAAAAAATCTTTCAGTAAATTTCATAAAATTAAAGCTGTAATAAATTTTCCAATCAAAAATTTTTAAATTTAATTAAAAAAATATATGTAAGTATATTTTCTGACAAATCATTTCCATTATTTGTTATAAATATTTTGTGTAGCCCTTAATAAATAACTTAATAATAAAGTTATTTATGTTGGTTTTCGGTTTTCTTATAAATATTGCCATAGTTGGATACATATTTGACTAACTAAAAAAAATCTTTACAAATAGTTGTGCTTTATATTTATCAGTATATTCTTAAAAAACCCTATTTGAAATGTAGTTTAAATATTTTTGATTTAGAAAACTGTACGTGACTTAAGAGAAGCAACTTTAAACTTTTTCCTGTCTTTTTTTATACATTAACATACATAGAAATAAGCAAGCAAGTATTAATGATGTAAAAATACTTACAACATCAAGAAACTGCATAAAAAGTGACCCATTTCTATACTTTGTTTTTTTTTTGGAGCATTTGTGTAAATTGTTTTAATATTTTGCAATAAAAATGAGGTTACATTTAGCACGTTTTCTTGCCGCAAATCTAAATTTATAGGAGAAATAAATGGGCTTAGACTTTGTTTTGCCATATGAACATAAAAGCAGGCTAAAAAGGAATTACTGAAAAAAAATTGCTAAGTCTACACTAGGGCTAATATTAGTAGGGTTTAGTTTAGGTTTAACTATATGTTGTGGCTTCTGTACTATGGTTTGTGAGTGTATGTGAAAGAAACTCCATTATTATAATATGGTTGAAGGAAAATATTAAAAAACAAGTTTAAGACACCTGTCAATAGTTGTTTAAATTATAAATTTAATTTACTATTAAACTTTAACCCCCATATTTATAAAAAAAATTTAAACCTATTGAAAGTTTATTAAACAAATTTTGTATGAAAATTTCGTTCAATAAACTTAAAAATTGTTTATAAATATGATAACCCTCGTGACTTCTACTAGTCATTATTGTTCACAGACATATTACCAACAGTAAGGTACAATTTCTATTTATTCTCTGTATAGCATGTAGTTTTGCATCCAACAAAGAATTTATGTTTTTACAGAATAATTCTAAGTACATACATATTTATGTTCATAGACATATACACATAATTCACAAAAGAAGTATTTGTTTAACATATTTTTTTTTATAAAGGGAAATATGTTATAGTAAAATCTTAGAGCCAGTTTGCTAGTTTCATATTCATATATAAATTATATATATTTTAATGAAAGTCCAACAGAATAAATATAAATGCTTTAAATTAAAAAAATAAATTTAATATAATTTACTATGTATATTGTGATTTTTTGTACTTTTTTATAGGATTCAAATGTTAGCTTCTCCTATTAAGCAAACACTATTTGATAAAAAAAAATGTTGAAACTAAAAAGTTCTATAAAGGGGGTACACCGGGAAAATACATTTAATATTACGTTATTGGGCCGATTTGGGTAAAATTTAAAATACGGGTTCCTTCAGACATTAAAAATAGTATGATGTAGTACAATTTGAATAACGTTGGTAGTAGGAAAAAAAGTAAACTTTTAGGTAAACGGGGAGCAAAAAAGTACTTTTTCAACTTTTAGGTTACTTTTTAAAAACTAAAAATCTAAAAATATGATTTTAAGGACTATTAATCCAGGTTGAGGTAGGAAGCCATATAAAGTGGCAAACTGTTACTTTATTAAGAGTACTTATTTGTATTTATTAAACTTATAGTAACAAGACAACAAAAAAATTAAAACGTTTTGTAAAATCAGGAAATCAGGGTTAAAAAAAGTTAAAGTTGATATATCGGTGCTTTTCTTGGTGCTCTGCTTAACTACTTAACCAATAAACGTTGAAATAAATTTAAATAGCGTTAATCATTCCATGACGAACTATAAATATGTTTTCTGTGTTTGTTTTTTTATTTTTTTGTATTATAAAAATATTTCCTTTTTTGGGTACTTTTTTAAAACAAAATATAATGCAGACATCAATTTGAGAAAAATATTGATACTAGAAACGGGAAAATGTATTTAAAAACAAATTGGTGGAGCAATTTGGATAAAACTTAAAGCATTGATTTCTATAGACAAAAAATTTATCTTAAAAACCATTAATTGCGTGGTAGAAAAAAAAGAATGTTTGGGTAACCAGTTTGGCATTTTTTATAACATATCAAGTCTTTTTCGAACAAAAGAAAATTTTTTAGATTTAACTATGTCTGTTGAGATTTTATTAAAAAAAATTAATATTCGAATATTGTAATCATTGAATAAACACTTTTGACCTAAAAACAGTAAATGGTACTTTTAATGTATATAAAAAGCCATTGGTTAATAAAATCATTACGATTGGGGTAGCGAAGAAGACCGGGTTTAAGCTAATTTTTTAAAAAGTAATTTATGAAACAATTTCTTTACAATTTAAAATATATTTGACAAACATTAAAAGTTACATATGTTTACAAAATGTAGTGGTTTAGCTTAAAATTATTTCACTTTTTTTTAAGAGGAATAAAAGTCATTTAAGCGATTAAATGAACACACCTATTGTGCTAAGTAAAATAATTATGAATTTAGTATTACTTTGTATTTATTTTACTTTTTGAGTGATCTAAATGTTTGTATTTGCCACAATCAAAATCTAAAATTTTTTTCGCGTTTAAATGAATTAATTTTTTTTTTTAATTTTTTTCAGGACATTGTTTCCATTTTAGGTGGTGCAATTGGCGCCATGCGTATTCCAGAAAAATGGTTTCCGGGTTTAGTTGATTTCTATTTAAATTCTCACAATATAATGCATGTTTTAGTTGTTGTTGCTGTCTATTCAATGCATAAGGTAAGTGAATTATTACATCAAATATATGCAAATCTTCTTTTTCACTTTAAAACTAAAAAAAAAACTATTTACTTAATTCCCAAACCCCCTTATTTTGAAGGCTACTGTTAAAGATTTCGAATGGATGGAATCAACAAATTGTGATGCCTTTGCAAATGTCACTAGTAAAGTACTTGAAACTACCTTAAATACTAAAATAGAACTATGACCATTTGAATTCAATACTTTATTAAATTATTATAATCGTTTTCTATTTCTATTAAAATTTAATAGTTAAAACTAAGCATTAAAGTATTAAAAGACATATTAACTTCAATACTGTTTAAAAAAATATATACAAAAAGAGAAAACGAACAAAAAAAATGCAAAATTCCAAAAAAAAAACACAAGTTCTTATTTTAAAAAAAACTTTAATCAATATTACGTACTTCCTTACTATAAAAACATAATTTTTTTCTTTTAGTCTTTTTGAAATTAAAACATTTTAAAAACGTTTTAAAAAATATTAAAAGAAAACCAAAATAAAATTAAAAAATTTCTTTGAGTAACTAACAACATGAATTATTATAGAAATATTTGAACAATTTTATTTAATTAAGCACCAGTTTAAATAATAAATAATAGATTTTACAATTACATTTATGACTGGCTGTAGTCGTAAAACAAATTTCTATAATAGAAATGTTAAAAGGTTGTCAATACAGCCTTTTTCGGTTTTGTTTTTACAAAAAAAACTAAGTTAAAGTTAATTTATATTATTTCCATGATTGCAATAAAATATTTCCTGTCATAAATGAAATTGTAAATTCTTTTAAGAAAAATCAAAAAAAATATATAGTTTTTTCTTAACTTACACTACACTTTAAGTTTTAAAAATTCCAAAAATATAAAATAAATAAAAACTAAACAGAAGTTATAAACTTTTAAATTTTAACAAAAAGTACTTCAAAAAATAATAAAAATAATTCTCTACGACTGTGGTACTAAATATTAAGCTAACAATTAAATACTAAAACTCTTAGAATGATACAAAGTTTAACACAAAGAACAAAATTTAATAATTCATAATGCAATTGAAAATCAATTCTAGTCTTATAGATTTAAACATTAAAGAAATACAAATTAAAAACTAATTAATTTAGTACTTATTAGTAGTTGCAATAATAATGAAACATTTTAGTGAAACGTTATATTATAGTTTTCAATTTAACGAAAACAACGTAAACTTAGAACAATATTTAATTGAAAAAGCAATAACAACATGAAATGTTGTTAATATAAATACATATATAGTGAATTCGAGATAAACGTATATAAAGGAACTTAAATTAAAAAAAAAAACTGTTACAAATTAAAAGAAAAAATTATTTATTAAAATCTCTTAATAACTTAGAAAGTCTCAATTAGTATCATATTAGGTAGGTACAAAGGATAGTAGTTCTAAATAAATATATGACGCAACATGATAAGAATATTTCAAAAAATACTTTAATCTGAAAAAACAATACAAAGTCACGAAAAACTCTGACTCATCAATTTGTTTAAACTAAAGGTAAAAGAAATATTTACAATTTGGTGACAAATTTAACATCTCGCTTCTGTTTTTTTTTATCATAGATTTCGTTTGATCTTTACAAAATTTATAATAACCAGGGAAACCAAAAATATGCTCTATGCAGTAAAAACTTAAAAATATACTCTAAAAATGTAAAAAATATGCTCTTAGAAAAAAAATCATTTTATTTGGAAAAAAATAGGCTTTTTATTTAAAAATTCTATTCAAGAAACAGAAAAGCTATATAAAAAATTGAACTTCTATATATATCAGGTAGCAGATTAAATTGGGATTTGTGATTGGTTTTGCAAAAAAACAACAAAACATTGACACAGATTTTCAAATAAAAAGCATTGTCTGTTAGATCTTAATAATCTTACACATCTACGGTATGATTAGAACAAATTTAAAAGATAATATTTCCTTCATATTATATTTTAAAACTTGTTTTGGCGAAGTTTTTGAAAAATGCTTACATATTCATTTTACTTCATCTAGACCTTCGTTTTTTTTTTTTTTAATTTTTCCAAGTTTAGTTTTAATATCAAATTTTGTATTTCAATCTTTTATCTTGTCAACATTTTAAACGGTAATACTCTGAATTGCAACACATACTGTATATAAAAAAAATTATTTTTAAATTTGCATATGGAGTTTAACAGTTTGGAATAATAATCTTCTTGAACACAATTTGAGATGTAGATGTCAGAAAAGTAACAACATGTTGAATTTACTTACAGACATTTTTAGAATTTTAAAAACATTTTTAAGCATACAAAAAACATTTTTTTTTAAACATGCACTAAAAGAGTCAAATACGCTCCAAAAAAAATCGTGAAATGCTGCAAAAATACTCTTAATACTAACAAATCAATGCCAAAATTAATAAAGAGTTCTAAAACGGATAAATACCTTAACTCTGTTTCAATACGTCGCACAGAAAAAAACATGCATTTTGCATATTACGGTTTCCCTGATAATAACTTTATCAAACTTTTCAAATTGTCATAAGGTTGAGTAAGATCACGCGCAATATGATAACAGAATAGTTAACAAATGCTATGGTTACTGAAATCATTATCATGATTGTAACAGACATATAATGGATATAGACATCTTATAGGCCAATACAAATATCACATACACGCAAAGAAAAAACATGGTTGAGTATGGTTAAGGTAATATGATCCCAGACAATTTTAAAATTCTATGATTACTGCAATTATTATATGATTGCCACAATCATAATATTGTTGTAGTCATATTTTACGTCAATACCATGATCATGTATATGGTTACGAGAATCATTATATGGTTGCGAGAAACATTATATGGTTGCGAGAATCATTATATGATTGTCCAAACTATAAACTATATATATGATGCTCTTTGATTATGGTTATCATATATTCTAAGGGCATCATATATATGATTATCCGTAACCAAGTTTATAGTTTGGACAATCATATAATGAATATCGTAACCATATATATGATCATGGTATTGACGTAAAATATGGCTACAACCATATAATGATTGAGGCAATCATATAGTAATTGCAGTAATCATAGAATTTTAAAATTGTCTGGGATCATATCACCGTAACCATACTCAACCATGTTTTTTTTTTGTGTGTATTAAAATGGCTGCCAAGATCCATTACATGTTTATCTTAAGAATTAATATGATTATGGTAAATCATAAATATAGTGCTCCTAAGCTATGGGTATTATATATTCTAAGAGGAACATATTCTAAGGATTATTCAAAAGTCAATAAGTGAATAACATAAACATATAAATGGTTGTGGCAAATCCTTATCATACTCAACCATGTTTTTTCTGCGTTTTACAAAGTCAATACTTAAAAAAATTTTGGCTGCAAAAAATTATCATTCAATTTAATAAGAAAACATTCATCTTATTGCAAAAAAATCTGCTATGTTTAATTTGTTTTTAACTAATAAGATTAAAAAAAAAAATTGAATTAAAAAAAAATTTAATTTAAGATCTTAAATAATCTTTTCAATCCGTGTAATATATTTATTTAAAGCTATATTTTATTAATTTCTACTTAATTAATTTTATAGTTATTAAAAAGAAAACAAACAAGTTAATAAATTATACTTAGCTAATCTCAAAATAAAAAATTGAATAGTTTTTAATTGGAAAAAACACAGAAATTATTTTCTACTACTACGTTTATACGTCCGTTATTTGTAAATAAAGACAGTTTGCAAATAGTTAAATTACTATTATGTGGCCAATTGTGCAAACCATAAAACTGTGGTAACAGATGAAAAAAATATACAACTTAAACATACAATAATAAAGGGTGTTTTTATAGAGGTATAGAACTTTGGAATGGAATAAAACAAAGATGAATTTTTTAAATTGCCCTGAAATTTTTTTCGAAAGATAATCTTCTGGCATTATAATTTAAATATAACTTCTGGCATATGAACAGCTGGCTCGAACATAGTCTAATCTGGAAGTACAATTTTCAATGACTTTTTCCAACACTTGTGGCGGTACATCGGCAATAACGCGGCGAATGTTGTCCTCCAAGTGGTCAATCGGTTCGGTAGGGACTTCACATATCCCCACAGAAAATAGTCTATAGCGGCGTTAAATATTACGATCTTGGAGGTCAATTCACGGGATCGAAACGTGAAACTATGCGGTTATCAAACGTTTTCATCAATAAATCGATTGTGGCACGAGCTGTGTGAGATGTTGCGCCAACCCATAAAGCACACCAAACAGTCAGTTTTTCTAGATTTAACGGTGTCTCAACATACACTTGAGAATTATCATCATTCTAAATACGGCAGTTTTGTTTATTGACATATGCATTCAGACAAAAGTGAGCTTCATCGCTAAACAAAATAAAGTGGACGTAGTGCGCGATACGTATTTCGAACCGAACCATGATTTTCAAAATAAATTTGAACAATTTGGAAGCGTTGTTCAGGCGTCAGTCTGTTCATATTGAAATGTCAAACCAAACTAAATATAAATCACTTGACAGCTGACAAAATGGCCGCCAGTTAAAAAAATGTTGCCCACTTAAAGTTGTATACCTCTATAAAAAACACCCTTTACAAACAGCTTTTGCTTTAATTTGAAGAAATTCATTTGTTTTTGTTTTGCGTACTAATTATATTTTTTTTTTTTTTTGCAAAAATTTAAAAATAAAGAACTTCCAACAATAAACGTTTTATTTTTGCAAGTTACCATTTTACGACATTTTTCAAAATGAATATTTTTGTCTGCAAATAAGGGCGAACGTATAATTATAGTATAAGTTTTTTTATTAAACATTATCAAACAGTGAAATTTCAAATGTATCTATCAATAATAATTATATATTTTAGTCAAAAATTAAAAAAAAAAAATCACTGTTTGTTAAGCCTTTAAAACAAGCTTTAACTAAAAATGTTTTTACTTCTATTTCATTTGTATTTCATTCAGTATTTTTTCCCTTTTAACATTATAATAAACATTTGTTTGATGAAAATTACTTAAATTTCTGTTAAGGAAATTAAAAAGTAAAAATAATAATAATAATTAAGTAGATACTTCATATAACGTATTTTTCACATTTTACCTCAGTAGTTTTAAGAAATTAACAAATATTTATATATATTTATTATTTTTAACTTTGAACTCAAAAACAACTCATACTAAAACCACCAAAACCACATTTACACTAAACTACCTACTTTTATCTTAGTTCACCTCAATTTAACAAAAAACACAAAATATAAAACTACCGAATTCAAAATTACAAAATTTTAAATACTCGTACGCATTACGTACATATACATACATACATACATATATATTTAACTTAAGAAACGAATAAGATACAGTAAACAACTAAATATTTAACTGGAAATGTGCTAGTGAAAGGAATTAAATAGAAATAATATAACAAACCATATTAAGCAAATCAAGTAACACGAACAAAAAAGTTGTAGTAAAAATTTAAAATCTACTTTAAAAAAATTTTTTTTTTATTTTAATTTAGGTTATAAAAGAAAAATAAAAAATGTTTCTATGAAATTAAATATTAAAGAGAAAGTGACAAAAGTTCCCGTAAGTTTTAAAAGAATTTATTAAAAATTTTCTATAAATAGAGAATTTTACCAATTTTAAGAAAATTTTATAAAAATAAAGAAATTAATGGCAATTTTCTTTTACAGAAAAAAAAAATGTTTATTATTATTAGTTTTGGCTTGAGTTCATATTTTTGTGATTATTATTTTTAAGAATTAGTATTATGAAAATCAAGTCCGACACTAGCCGCAGTTTAATGCATTTTTGAAACCAGCTACGGTTTCATCCTTAGCACTCTTCGATCGGTACTACTGGTGTTGTATGTATGTAAACATCATCTATTTGGAACTTTCATTTACTTTTGCTAATAGTTTGAGGGAGAGCGAAATTTACCAACTGACAAGATTTTTGTGCTTTATTCTTTTTATTAATAATCACATGTTTTTTGTTTTTGCTTTCCTGACCATCCATCAAAGGGAACAATTGAAAGCTCTTTTAAAAAATGTTTAAAATTGTTAAATTAAGATTCATTTAATTTTTTGTTAATGCAATTAAACCTTTTGTTGATATTACAAAACAATCAATATACAAATATATGTTTTTTAAAACCGAGCAAGCCAACAATGAAATTTGTTTCAAACAACCTATATTTAAAATAGCTTTTATTAATTAAATTTTAAAAACATGTTTTATCCTTAGTTCACAAATCTAAGGTAAATTTTTAACTTTAATGGTCAATACGACAAATAAATATTTTCTTGTTAGTAAATTTTTAATTTTTAATTTTTGTAAAAACAATTTTCCATATATCTAATATACATTTTTTCGCTTAAACAAAATATCCCATAATAAAAACATAAAATTATTTCCTAAAAAAAACTATTTTCGTTATTTTTATAGGAAAATGTTTTTTTTTAATTCTTTATAATTAAAAAACTGACCGTAATTTTTTTTTTTAAGATATATTTAAACGGATTTGAAAATAAAATATTTTTTTTAAAACTCCCTAAATATGAAAAAGTTTTTTAAAATTGCCAAAAAAAAAGTTTATTTAAAATGTTCTATAGAGAGAGAGTTTTTCTGAAATATTTCATAAATAGAGAATTAATTAAAATTTTCTGTAAATACAAATTATAATCTTCGTAGATTTTTCTAAATTTGAGAACAAAAATGGATATTTTTTTATTAGGAAAAGCTTTCGCATCGAAAATTATCTAAGATAAAACGATATTTTTTTATAAGAAATTGTTGTTTTGCTTCCGATTTACTTTTAACAGATTAAGATAAATTCAAATCTAATGACCGTTACTTGATATAAAAAAACGATTGTTTAGAACTCGAAACAAATACATTTAATTAAAGTTTATATAAAAAATCCACAATATCTAACGTTAAAATTTCATACCAATTGTATATGAAAGAAAAAATAAATAAATATTTTCAAAATTTGTTACTTAAGTTATCAAAAGCCAGCAAAAACATAATAGAAAACCACATAATAATAAATAAACTACACAAACACACTCCAACTTAAATAGAAAATACACAGACACCAACAAACTAACACAATAGACACACAATTACTTGTAATTAGTTCAATGTTTAATAAACAAACATAAATCAATTAAACTTAAATAATAAAAACAATAAAACTCCAAAAAAATATATACAAAATAAATCGATATTTAAATTTGTAACCATAGATTTTTGACAGTTTTAGACACAGAGTTTGTTTAGTTTGTAAAAAAAAAACTATTAGAAAAGTTAATGCAACAATTAATACACAACAAGAAAATTCATTAACATACAAATAATTTTTTCTAATTTTGTAGCAGAAATTACTTAATTAACAAATACAAAAATAATATTGTTACTTATTATATTATGGATATGATTACGTTTTTAATTATAACGATAAAGTTTATTATGTATGAAATAAGTATGTTTGATGAATTATAATGATGCTTGTTTTTAGTAGCACTAAAGCGGAACAATTAAAATATGTAAAATGAATTATTTGAAACAATTTTAATAAAACTTATCTTAAATCAAAACATATGTAGTATATAAAAACAAAGATATATACATATGTATATAGAGCAAATATTTAATTAACAGAAAATAAAAACTAAAATAGTATAGATGATGATGATGAATCGAATTGTAAAACAAAATATTAAATTAACAAAACAAAAAAGACATTTAATAAAAACAATTAAAAATTAAACAAATTAATAAAGTCTTAGAAACACATACGAAAATATGTAATTGAAAATTTAAAAATTATTAATTAACAGACATTACAATAAATTCGAAATTACAAAAGAAAATTCCAATAAATTTTAAAACCAATACAAAAACCATGAATTTTATTTAGTTTTTATTAGAACTAAAAGGTGAGTATTAATAGATAATTAAGGATAAGCCAATTTCAAAAGTTTTCAAAAAGTACATCTAAAAAACTGGTAAGAGAAACTGGTAAATCTTATATACCCTTTACTATGTGTGGCCAATTTGGGCCAAATGGTCCAATTTTTTTCAAATATACATATCTTTAGCTTATCTCAAAGCTGCAAAACAATAATATTTTGTATACAAAAAAAAAACAAGTAAGAGCGCTGTATTTGGCTGTGTCAAATCTTATATACCCTTCACTACGTGTATTTATGTACAGTTTCAGACAAAACATTTGCAACTCACATTAATAATTCAAGTTTTGGTTTTTAAAGTTAGAATGTTCTAGTTTTTAATATTAGTTTTGTAAGTTCTTGCCACTTGTTATTTCAGTACTAACTTAATACACTTTTTAGGTTCAGTTATCGCTAATTTCTATTTTTATAGTGTTTTATGTGAACGTAGCTATTATTTTCATATGACAAAACAATTGCAACTCTTAAATTTGTTGTTGGTAATGCATCAAAACCGTTATTTTTGAATTTGTTTTGATCAAATTCGGAGCTTATTGGTATAAAACATACTTTCAATTAGGTGCTTAGAAATATTTTATATAAAAAAACAAGTTTTGCTTATATTCCAAAAATCGATTTAAAAAAATGGCACCAGATAAGTTCCATAAAAATTTGCGAAAGCGTATTGATGACGATTTCAACCAAAAAATTTCTCAAAAAGAACTATCGATTAACTATAAGGTGCATAAATCATCTATTTCTCGAATTTTATCACGCTATAAAAAAACTAGATCTGTAGAGGATATTAGCAAAGGCGGCCAGCTGCGAAAAACGAACAAAAGAACAGACGCGTTAACTGTAAGAGAGATTAAAAATCGGCTCCAACATTGGTAAAAGAGTTTAAAACTCCAGTTAGCGCAAGAACTATTTCTCGACGTCTTGTTGATGCTGGTTTGTTGGCTTATCGACTAACAAAAGAGCCCCTCATATCTGAAGGTAACCAATTGAAAAGACTGCAGTTTGCTCAAGAACACATTAGTTGGACAGCAAAGCAGTGGAAAAACGATCTATCAGCGACGAATCAAAGTTCAATATTATCGCCAGTGATGGCATAACTCATGTCAAAAGACCCAAAGGACAACAAGTTAAAAAAAAATTTTGTGTAAAGACGGTCAAGCATGGAGGTGGCCATGTCATGGCCTGGTGATGTTTTTCTGCCAATGGGCTAGGCCCACTTCATCGTATTCAAGGTATAATAGATTAAGGGGTTTAGAGAGATATCCTCGATCACTCTATGTTGTCATATGCTGAGTAGGAAATACCGTTACAATGGACGTTTTAGCAAGATAATGATCCCAAACACACCTCGAAGTTGGTAAAAGCTTGGTTTAGGCAACAAAATGTTAATGTAATGCAATGGCCATCTCAATCACTTGACCTTAGCCCGATTGAAAATATTTGGTCAATTTTGAAACAGAGGATTGATCGCAATAACGTCCGAAATGCTGATGAATTTTTCAACCGGATTCAAAATGCATGGTATGGTATTCCACAGGATACAAATAATCATTTAGTTGAGTCCATGCCTCGACGATGCAAAGCCGTTATTGAAATTGAGGGTTTCGCTACGAAACATTAAAAAAAATATAAAATGTTTTTAAGTTGCAATTATTTTGTCTTGCTAAAGTGGTAACAGTGTTCATTTTAAGTTGTAGACAATTCAATATATAGAAGTAATAAAAAAAATTTGTTTAAAATCACTGATAAGGTTCATTTTATTTTTAAAATAAAATAAAAATTCGAATAACATTACTCCATTACTAACGCTCATATCTTCGCTGATTTGAGCTAATTACAAATAATTATAATTTTTGTGTAAAAAAAATTTTTTTGCTCATATCTAGAAAAAAAATTTTTGCTTATATCCCGAAATTTTTTTTTTTTTTGTTATGAAATTTCCCAAATAATTTTTGTGTAAAAAAAAAAGAAAATTGGTAGTCGTCTTTTTTGGTTTATATCTCGGTCAGTTATTAAGCGATTTTACTGGTTTTCCATAGCAAGCAGCTCGAGAGAATTTCTGATAATTTGATATCAGTACCGGGTTTTTACGCCATTAGGGGGCTGAGAAAAGTTGAATTTAACAGACGGACATAGCTAAATCGACTTCCCTATCCATAAGGATTCAGAATATATATTATATATATATAATTATATTTTATAAATTACAAACGGAATAAAAACTTATATACACCTTGACACCTGTGGTGAAGGGTATAAAAAATAGGCAGTCGTCGTCTGCTTATATCTCAGCCGGTTATTGATGAATCTTGTTAGTTTGTAATACTGATTTTCTCGAAAGTATTTCCAAATGTTTGATACAAGTCGATAGACGGACATAGCTAAATCCTATCTATAAGGATCCAAAATATATATACTTTATAGGGTCACAAATGAATATTGTTGAAATTACAAAAGGAATGGCAAATAGAAAAATAAACGAAAGTTAGATGCGTCGTTCACTTGTGATGTTAATTTAAAAAAGTTCTAAATCCCAAAATAAAATATACTTTTAAATGCAAATCTATTTTAGTATACCATTTTATTTTTTAATCTTAACAAAATTCTTATTAAAAATATTATTTTATTTTGACTCAAGTTCATTTTACTGCAATTTTTTAATTGTGAGCATGCTCTGTCTAAAATCAAGACAAAAAAAATTCGGAAAGGCCGCAAAATTTTGAAGAAGAAGAATTAAAGACATTACTTAATTAAAATCTTTGTCGAACATTAGAGGAGCTTGCAGAATCATTTGGAATACCAAACCAGTTTATTTCCCTTTGCTTGAAAGCATCGGAAGCCACTCAAAAAGAATTTCCATCTGCACCAGTAAAAAACTTGATGGAAAGTTTAACCTTATGTACTTTATATTCTGAATCTTTCCTCCTCCCACTACGGTTTGTTTTGATCGATGCAGAAAAATCTATTTTAAATTCGCTTTATTTTAAAAGAAGATATCAAACAATTGACTATGTCGCTTAAAAAAAAAAATCATATTTTTTAAAATACCTTTTCTTTAATGTAAAATGTTAAGAAATTATTTAAAAATAATTTGAGAATAAAAGCATTCCTAACAAAATAAAAAGTCTATTCTCAATTTGAAAAATGTCTGTTTTAGGTCACTTTTAAATCTGTTTCTAAAGTGTTATGAAATTTATTTATATACATACGTTAAACTCATTTGTGGTAAATTTTATTTAAATTCTAATATTTTTTAAAATTTTTATATCCGTTTGGGTCATTAACGAGGGTGGGCCTAATGTTGATTGAGGACAAATTATGGTCTGACCATCACAGAACCTTAAGGGTTGATTTTTATTCCCACAAAACCTTTCTACACTGAGCTTTGTCTTGACACCAATAATTTTAAGTTTTGTTCGTAGAGGTGATTTTCTTAAGTAGGGAGCTGGCAAAAATTATAAGCTTATTTTTCTTTAAACATACACAAAATTACTTTTTGTTTGTTATTAATGTTAAACAATCCATTATATATTAAGAAAACTTGTTATTGAATAACACTGTTTCTATTTTTAACAATTTACTTTGAAGCAAGTCGAAAAAATCACTGCCTCGTAAACTGCCTTATTAGTAGAGCAACCACCCAGCGGCAAACTTTTGAAGGCATTCGTTTATAAGGCCTTCTGTAAGACCTGCCTAGACCTTTTTTTTAAATTCAGTACTTATATTCGCTTGCCTTTTTAGGAAGGCGTTATACAAAACAACAAATACAAAAATAATTAAATAAAAATGCAAAAAGTCTTTTGAAGAGGGCCTCTAATCAGGCTAGGACATCATGTGTAAAAAACGTATAAGTATGGAATGGGGCAATAAGGCCTTGTGTCTGAAAAATAAGGTCTTCCAGAAGTCCTGCTTACTACTTCTTTTTGCCGCTGGTCAGTTGCAGAAGTGTTAGTGTATTAGTGGAAAAGTTTTGTTTCTCGAACATTCAATATCGGGAGGAAATTTATATGGGGGCTAAGTAAAATAGCCAATTACAGCTAAAACTTTTAGGGGTTGCCCTTGTTCCCAAAAAATGATGTGTTCAAAAGTTTACATGGACAGACAGAACGTCGATCGGCGGAAGTGAAACTATTACTTATATATTTTTATTGTTATTTTTTTGGTTTGCTAGAATGTCATCTCAAACGCAAATACCCTCATCAACTACATATATTTAATAGTGTAGGGTGTTAGCATTATTGTTAAACAAAATTTTATATACACGTGTTTAACCATGCGTATACGTACAACGTAGTATGTATTAAGTATTAATAAATATTAATGTAAAATGCCCAAATATTTTGTATAAAAAAAGGATATGTATGTCATAAATTAACTATGAATAATTTCGTTAGTAAAACAAATAAGACAATTCTACTCTATTGTTTTAAGTTGGTTAGAAGAAATTAAAAATAAAAATGTATAAGTAAAATAAAAAATAAAGAAAATACATAATACATATCGCTCATTAACTCAAACAACGTAATAACTCAAAAAAAAAACTAGTTTTGCAGAAAATGAGTTTAAAGTTTTTAATTTACATACAACTAAGTCGGGGTTTAGCAAATTACGGGTGGGGAATTTGTATCATTCCCGTATTCCCGTAATTTACTAACAAAACAAAAACAAAATAAATGTTTCCCTTCCAATTGTTTCCTCGTGGCTTACACCGACTAAGTTGAAATATTTAAAAGTTTCCTTCTATCAAGAGGTGAGTTTAGACGCCATTTACATGAATTTTTCACACAATATAAAGCATGATATAGTGAACAATTCTGCATCATTAACTACAAAATTTAATTTTTAGCGTTATGACGTATGTATGTATATATATAGTATATTTGAAATATGGTTATGAGACAACTTGGTAGTGAGTAAGAACGTAGTCTAAACATGATTTAAATAAAAATTGAATACCGAGTATTTTTGCGAAGTTAAAACTCTTATTCAAATTCTTAAAATAAACCTACATACGTATTTACGAAAAATGTTAAATCTTTAATGACATTAATAATTTACAATTTTTCTTTTTATATATGTATGTTTGTAGTTCTAACAAATTGAAAAATATTTTTTTAAATACATGTGTACACACATACATATACACATATAACAGTTTTTACTCTTTCTCCTGGTTTATTTACTATTTAATTGTAAAAACACACTTTCGAACATTTCTATTACATTTTAATTGCGTGACTTTAACAACAACAAAAAGTGCTTAATTTGTGTGCATACGTTAATAAACCAAGCAAAATATTTTGAAAACAACTATTAATTTGTATTTAGTTGTCAATTATTAAACAGACTGCCACCAATTTATGTAGGGGGTGGGTCTAGAAAACTAACACCATACACAACGAATGAAGGTGGTGTGGCGTGAAGCTAAAACCTAAAATGTATAGACACGGTATGAGTTATTAAATATTTATAACTACAGTGCAGTTTAGATAGAATATGAAGGTAAAAGTCAGTTATTTATTATATGTTACCCTAGTTGGTTTATGTGATGGACAACATTTTAACATTAATTTTTTATGTATTTGCTACTATACAGGCCAAATAACTTATATTATACAAAAAAAATTACTTAATAATATGTACATATGAGACAGGTTTTAATAACAGGTTTTTATACCCTTCACCTTATGTGATAAGTTTGTCATTTCGTTTGTAATTTCTACAATATTCATTTCCGACCCCATAAAGTATATATATTCTGAATCCTTATAGATAGGGAAGTCGATTTAGCCATGTCCGTCTGTCCGTCTGACCGTCTGTCAGTCTGTCAGTCTGTTGAAATCAACTTTCCTCAGCTCCCCGATGTCTCGTTATTGGTATCAAACGACTCGTTATTGGTATCAAACGATCAGAAATTTTCCTG
>NDXZ01008160.1:10819-24444 GCA_003055125.1 Paykullia maculata | reverse complement strand
CCCTTAACACATGTGTGTGTGTGAAGGGTATAACAATAATTATAATAAATAAATATTAAAAAAATTAATTGAAAATATAATAAAAAATAAATTTGAAAAAAAAATTTCTTAGAAAATCAAACAGAATTTTGCTATTTTCGATTACGAAACTACAACAACACTTACGAGTGTTTAAAAATAAAAAAATTCTAATTAAATTTTGGTTAATAAATTTCATATTTTATTCAAGTTCATTTTTTTAAATTTCTAAGAAATTTAATTTTTTGTTTGTGATAATGAATGAATAATAATGTGAAAAGTAAGTTTTTGCCGGAAATCAGCTACTCATCTGGTGGTAGAAAATGTGAATAAAGGCGACAATCAATCATCATACTCTATTTCCTAATAAACTATGAGTTAAATAGAGGATATTGACATTCAACACTTATCACCGATCCAAGAGTGCTGATGACGAAAAAAATGTATTTGCTTATATCTCATTAATTGTCGGATTTTAGTTATTTTCAATAGCAAGCATCTGAGGGAAATTTCAGATTGTTTGATACTAGTAACGGATCCGTACGACATCGGGGGGCTGAGAAAACTTGATTTCAACAGACGGACATGGCTAAATCGACTTCCCTATCTATAAGGTCGCAAATGAATATTGTAGAAATTACAAACGAAATGACAAACTTATATGTATATACCCTTGTCATCTGTGGTGGAGGATATAAAAACAAGAAAACGAAAATCGAAAAAAATTGATTAAAGACCCTGGAGCTAAGGAGCAATCATCTGTCATTTTTTTAATTAAACTTAATTATATTTAGGAATATAAAAACTTAAGGCAATATTTGACATGATTTTGCTTAAAGCGGATATTGACAATTATAAATGTTATCGATTTGGAATTAATGTTAAGACATGCATTTTTATAACAGACAAAGCCTTTTTTGTTTTAAATTCATTATTATTTTTTTCTAATACAAAATATGTTCTTATTTTTACCCGACTACGGCAAACAAAAACAAGGATTATAATTTGTTCCAGTTTGTATTTTATTTATTTAAAATTATTAAAATTTATTACAAAATTAAAAACATTTTATTTTTTCAAATGTTACAATTTGTTTACCTCTTATTGAATTTATTTTTAAATAAGTCCGTAAATACACATGTCTAATTGTAGGAGTAAAATGATCAAATCTTTTCATAAACCATGTTGACATTTAACTGCAATTTGAATATGTATGTATGTATGTATGTATTAACAAATGAATTTATTATAGTACAACAAGAAAAATCAAAGTATTTGTCTAATTTTATTATCTATATGATTTGTTTTTGTTTTTCAGCATCTCTAGTTAATTTTGTATGACATTTCTCGCCTGTTTGCGGTTTTTTTTGAAAAAAAAAATTTATAAATAAAAATATAAATTGTTATCAAATGTCGCGTGCTTGTCTTAGACGAGTTGTCAGTAGTATATCGTTAGCTTAAATGCAAAACAATGTAACTTACAAAGCAAAATCGATGTTTTAAAATAGAAAAACTGGAAAATGTTAGTTTAGCAAACATTTCATAAACAACTGCAAATGTACATATGTATTTAAAACGTGATTTAAAACGATATAAATCCCTACTGCAAATAAGCCTTTAGTAAGTAGTGCATTTAAGATTTGTGTGTGTTTTTTAATTATATAAAAAAAAATGTTTTATTTTTTACGTAATGTATTTTGGGTTTACGTCTTTTTCAATATGTAGAGATGTCACTTCCTCTTTACGTAATTTTAATAGGGTTGACTCGAAATTTTCTATGTGGGGGTTTTATTTATTCTTTTAAAAACTTGCCCATCCACGAATTGCTTTATCTATCGCGTAATTAATATTCATGGTTAAAATGTAAATAAAGTCGCTATTTATGTGTCTTATAATAAATCAACATCAACAAAATATTTGTTTACATTTTTCGTTTTGTTTTTTTTTTTTGGCAAAAAGTGTTTATAAAAAAAAAACATTCTCTTTATCATTAATTATACGTTTTAAAAATACATATTTGAGTTCTTTGCTCCTTTTTTTAATTGATTTCTTTTCGACTTTAAACTCTACTTTTTTTTAAGCTTGAAGAGTAATGTCTGGTAATTTATAATTTACGGCAAAAAAAACCTCCATCTTGAGGAAAATATAGAACGATCCTATTGTGACTCGATTAATTGACAATTTTTCGGTGTTTCAAAATGCCGGTTGAAAAACAACAGTTTCTTAAACAAAAAAAGCTTTTTATCTTGTCACAACTATTTAAGAAAAGATAATTAACAATTTATTGGCAAGAAATGTTTTATTAACAAATTGATTAATTCAAAATATAATTGTAATTTAATAACAAAATCTTTTGTTTTAAACATGTTATCCCTAGTCAGGTGAGAAGCTTAAATATGTTATTTTGGGGTACTTTTTTTGACAACGATAGTTGTCACAGTTGCGAAGTGACTTGAAAGTCAATAAATAAAATTAAAAACGTCGGAATTTTTCATTCCATCCGGAATGTATTTAGTAACATTTTTAATTGACAGTTTTTTTTTTTTTTTGTTCCCTAACCATTTCATCCGTGAGTTTTTCGAAACATGGTTGAATTTTTTAAGTTTTGATTGCAAAAACGTTTATAAGTAAGAAGTCAAATGTCCTTGACTTATCCTGGGATATATAATCCCAAAAAGGTTTTTTGAAGGGACATTATATCCCAATAGTGCTGAAACAAAAAAAAAAAATTTTTTTTTTATATTTTTTTCTCATCTCTTTGTGTGTTAATCTTCGCTATCTAATCTAGAGTAATTAGTTCCAGAATCATTAAAGTCTGCACCATAATTTTCGCTCTCATCATTCTCTAAAATAACCTCTACCGTTTCCTTATTTGACAACCTCATCGTAACCAACTGCAAAAACTAAACTTGTGTTTGTAACGTTATATTGGGATAATAAATCCCACTCGTCCCAGAATACAGAATCTTACTGGGACAATATTTCCCATTGAGAATAAAAAAATACACACAAATGAGGTACCAGTATAATTTAACATAGATTTTTTTTGTAATAATTTTACAAAAAATGCTTTAAACTTTATTGAGACATATTAAATATAAAAATGTAAAAGGAAAAAGAAAAGATATGATGAAATGAATTTTGCTGGGACGTATTATTCCAGTATGGGTGAAAGGGCTAAATGACAATAAATGGTCGGCTATAGCGCTGCTACTTATAGCAGAAGTATCAAAATTGCAAAATTTCACCATAAAAGAAAAAAAAGGAGATATTGTTTTATTTGTGTCCATACCCATAGGTTCTTGTTAAATAAAAAACTCGAAATTTTAGTTATTTTCTACAAATTTAGGGTTGAAAAATGTTAAAACAAAATTTCGTGCTGTAACAACTTCGAATAGAAGAAAAAAAATTTTTTTTAATTTTAATGATATTAATGCAAATTAAAAAATAAATTTGCAAAAATAAAATACCAATGAATATACATATGTATGTACATATGTATGTATGTATATTAAATGAAGTCACGCCACCAATTTTAGTCTTGCAAAGTAGCGAAAGTGCAAAGCTTTTTTTAACACGACAATAGCTACGTGGAAAATAATTACGCGCTTATTGCACTACCGAAGACAGATTGCGTAACTCTGTGCTCAACTTCACAACAAACTATTTTTATAAAAAATCAATCGTAAAGTTAAGAAAATCAATTTTTTACAATAAGTTTAAAGACTATAACTTATAACATTAAAAAATGCGACAAAAACTAGTTTCTTTGTATGGAGGAGGTATCACGACCCACTACATAATCCTCTCAGTTTTTTTTTTAAGAAGCCGATAGATATTAGAGCAAGTCAAACTAAGTTTAAAGATTATTGCTTTTATAACACCTCAAATATATTACTTAAGGCATTTTCTTTGCACAATGAGTGGGTAACACCCCTGCTTCTTTCCTCTCCATTTTTTGTTTGAATAGGAGAAATGATACCAGAGCTAATCGTGTGACAAATTGTATTTTTGTTTTATGGAAGATGACATCCATATTCTTCTCTTTTCAAAGTATGCGCCTTAAACGATAATCTAACAACCCAAACAGAGTTTGGAGATTTAAAGTGCAACAGTTTTCAAAAGTACTTAGATAAAAACTATTTATTTTGTTTCGGGGGTGCCAGAGCTACTTAAGTTGTAACGAAACGGGATAAGCCTTTGTTATTTTTAACAACAAAAATATCCATGTTTCGAGTTTTATAGAAATCGGTGCAGTCGTTTTGGAGTGATTGCGGCACAAACAAACTTACACCTTACACCTTTTTAAACATACAAATACATATACATGTACATATGTACATAGATTTATGTAAGTATTTCAATTTGGAGGTTTTTTAATTTACTTTTAAATATATGTATATACGTATGTATTTGATGTACATTCATATGTCGTATATTTGTAAATATTTAAATTGATTTCATGATATACAAAAAGACACTTTATTGATTTTTGTTAAATAAATTTTTTATAGTGTAAAATACTTAAATAATTTCTATACAATTTACATACGTATTGTAATTATAATTATGATTATTGATGTTTATGTAGAATTTTGTGTAATTTATTTTGTATCATTGCACAACAATATAAAAACAAAAAAACTTGAATATAATTGTAATTGTTAAAAAAAACCAAACAAAAATCTGTTTCTGCAATCATGTTGGTGTTTTTATATAGAGAAAGCCTTGAGCCTACTATATATTACATACATATGAATGTACATATGTACATACATACATATTGCTATGAACTTGTATATATAAATAAAATTTTAGGGGAAAAATCAATAAAATAACAGACATCATGGTTTTTTAACTAAAATTATTATCAACATATGTATGTAAATCTAATGAGAACACATCAAAGAAATTTATTTTAACGCTCATTCATTTCGACTGCTTTATAATTTTTTAACTTAAAAGCTAACAAAATTAAATAAATTTTTTTTTGATAACCCCTCATGGTTCAACAACTTTTAACAATATTCCAGACAACGATATTATAATTAAGACACTTAAAAATGCAGAGATTTCCTTAAGAAATTTAAGCACTTTAATTAAGACAAATATCAGATATAAATAATTCATAAATGTTTGTATATGTACAGACATAAGTACATACATATGTGTGTTGGTCCACAATATATAACGCCATTTTTGTCTTGTCACGCTTATCCTGGTGGTTTAAAGTTAAAAGTTAAAACCAGCCATTTTTGACGACAATTTAATGTATTTTTAATATATCGTAGGTCAGGATGTGAACATGAGATGATTAGAGATGAACGGTCCCGTGATTTTAAAAGAACATCGTTATCAGTGAATGTGATTTTTGAATCACTTTTCTTTTAAACAGTGACTGTGATCACAGTTTGTTACTTTTCACTTCTTGTTATTTTTAACCCCTGTTAAATAAGAATAATGTTATTTTAAACAGTGATTGTGTCACTGTTAATTTAATTTTAGTTCTTTTTTCAAGCATAAGAGAACTACGCATTGTTTTACTAATTAAAACGAAAAATAAATAAATTAGTTAATACATGATCTACAGGATTGTTTATAGTTATTAGAGAATAATTAAAATTCAAAAACATCAACAAGAAAATCAATCAATTTTATCTACTTCTATTTTTGTGTTTAACGAAACTAACTAACATGTTTGTTTGTTTATACTTTTGTTGTAACATTGCGACCACCTCTCTGGTAAAGTTTTTAGTCTGCACTAACACATACATAAATGTTTAAAAACTCTGGAATTTCATAATTTACCTACAAAAACAAATATTTATAATATAAAAAAGAACAAAAGAAAAAGCAGTAATATTTGTTGACTGCGAAAAAAAGAGACGGTAAAACTGCAAAGGTACGAAAACGTTACTTCACAGATAAAACAAAATAAATTGAAAGTAACACCGTCGCAGGTACCTGTTACTTAACATTTTTAGTCACTTTTGTTACAAGTGATTTTTCAGTCACAGTTATAAAATCACAGGTACAGAAATATCACTCATCTCCTGTGATGATACACGATTTGATTAGACTTTTTTGCGGCGCAATTGCTCAATTTTTGCCGAACGTATACTGTGGCCCTATGAGATCCATGTCACCTTGCAAAGCCTCCATCACACATTTAAACGATGTACGATGTAAATACCCACACACAGATTTTTTTCATTCCCGTAAGCATCATTTTACATGGCTTTATACATATATCTCTAGAGAGAGTCCAATTCTAGCAATTGCATTCCATGGCAGTCTTGGATCGAACTAATCTTACAAAGCTAATCCAGTTTAGAGAGAGAAATGACTACAAGATGCCTTTCGGTCCTATGGCCAATTCTGGCAACAATTCAAGATACATTGACAATGTTCGGTAAGATCTGGGACCAGTAGATAGGATGACTGCTCTTTACAGGTTCTTCAAGGTTAAAGAGAAATTGAAAACATCCATGTCCTTTACTTAAAAAATAATAATAATAATAAGACAACCAAAAAATAAACCTAAACATTAAATTGTTTTTTCTAATTGCCACAGATAATTAAAAGTTTAAATACTTTTGAATACATTTTACAAAGTATGAACAGTTTTTTAACAATTATTATAATAGCTAAATATCTGTCACATTTTATACCACATTTATTAAATAATATAAAATCCATATAGTATATATTCATACATATAAGTGAAAAGGCAAATAAATTATGTATAATAAATATTTTATTATTATTATTACAGACACGTATGCAAAGTTTATCACCAGCCACATCAAAATACAATATCGCAGCCACATTTACAAATATGATTAAAAAGGAGGGTATCATGAGGTAAATATAGAATTCCACACTAAAATATATACTAATTAAAACATCACAAAATCAAAAACAATATTAAAACAAATAAAATAAAAAATTTATTTATTTAATTTAAGACCCATACGGGGTGTTACAGCTGTAGTGGCGGGTGCTGGTCCCGCCCATGCTTTATACTTTGGTTCCTATGAAATGTCAAAGGAAATGATGACCAAAGTAACCACAAACAATCATATAAATTACAGTAAGTATAATCAAATAAAAAACAAAAAATGAAAGATTTCCTATTAAATTGTTGCTCTAAAACTTAAAAAATTTTATTAAAAAGTGGCGTCTGGTGTCATTGCTACTCTTATACATGATGCCGTTTCAAATCCTGCAGAGGTCATCAAACAACGTTTACAAATGTATAATTCACCCTTTAAATCGGTGCTGGCCTGCATGCGTGGCGTTTATCAAAACGAGGGTATTAAGGCTTTTTATCGCTCATATTCAACACAATTGGTAATGAATATTCCCAATCAGACAATACATTTTTCAACCTATGAGTTTTTCCAAAATGTGGTCAGTTGCGTTACATAAATTTGTGATTTATTTGATAGTCGTGTTTGATAATAATGTGATTTGTATATCGTTTTAATGTTAGCTCAATCATGAACGTAAATATAATCCTCCGGTTCATGTTATAGCTGGTGGTGCGGCTGGTGCTTGTGCGGCTGCATTTACCACACCGTTGGATGTGGTGAAAACACTATTAAATACTCAGGAAACTGGTTTGGTTAAAGGCATGATGGAAGCAATAAAAAAGGTAAGAAATCTTTTAAAAATTAAATTAATTTTTTGAATGCCTCCGTGATTTTTTTAAAAAAGAAAAAAACAACAAATCGCCAAGCAATGAAAATTGATTAAATACAATACCGATTAAATACTTTTTTTCGCAAAATAGACCCCATATTCAAAAAGGATTTATAAAGCTATCAAAGGTTTATCAAACTGATTTTGTATGAGAAACCCGTATTTTAAACCTTGAATAAAGTAATAGATTGCATATAAATATTTTTACTATCGATACCGATACCGCTATTCGTTTCGGTTGCCAATCTTGCAAAAAACTAATTAAATATAAAAACCTTAAATGTTATTTTAATGATGTTTGCAAATTTAACTATTTGATATATGTATTTCTGTAGCGAAATTCATTTACTGTTTTACGATTTTTGGTCAATATTTTAACGATTGTCTGGTATTTAATCAACTACATTATTGACCTATTACATACATATGTTACTTAAAAGCCAAAGAAAACGAAAAAAATTCATGCTTCAAAACAAAAAAACTAATAATGAATAAAATACAAATAAATTGGTACAAAAAGTTTAATAATTCTTATATATTGTTAATCAAACAAAATTTTAATTTCCTTTCAATTCAATTTCAACTTAAACTCTCTTTTATTGCAGATATATTCAGTGGCTGGTCCTCTCGGATTTTTTAAGGGTTTAACGGCACGTGTCCTTTATTCAATGCCAGCAAATGCTATTTGCTGGTCAACTTATGAATTCTTTAAATTCTATTTGTGTGGCATCGATCGTGATCACTACAAATCGACAATAACGGGTAAAAATATGTTGCAACCACGAAAAGCCTCCACGTCCGATGTAGTAAACGATGTACACATACCCAATGCATATCTAATGGTACCAATGGCTGAAACTAGCGAACAAATCAATAACGCCAAAGAAACATTAACGACAACAACAAGTCCTCCTACACCCCCAACAGCCATACCAACTGGTCCCATTAAAACAGTCTGTGAACTGTCCACCACTATAACATCACCCACCCTCAATCTAACCACTAGACATACAGATGTAAAAAACCCTTTTGATAGAGGATTTTCAAGTCCATAAACACAATATCTGCGATTACAAAAACAGCATTATATTCTCAACGTTTCTTTATATTTGCTCGCGCGCTTTCCTAAGATGCACACCCTTAAAACACGCCCAGCGAGAACCTTAAGAAATTTAAAAAAATCAACGGAAATTTATGCTGATTTTGTCTTAACTGTAAGATCCAGCAACATCTTGTTAAAACGCTACGGTTTAGTTTGTTAGGCGGGCGCAGCTTTTTAAAGTCTAGGAAATACACTTTTCACCTCTAAAAGTGAGTGAGTGAGTGTGTGTGTGTGTGTCAGTTGTACATGTGTAAAAAAAAAAGAAAATATAAAAAGCGTGTTGTATTTATTGTAAAAAAAATTTATGCTTATAAAAAATAATACATACATACATACATATCGTCACCTGAAACGCAAAACGCCTTAACTAACATTTTAATAATTTTACAGGAGAAGGAAAAAACATGCTAAAATAAAAAAAACATTGGAGGTTAGGGCTTTTTAATATTGTCAAAAAAATCACTATTTTTGTTCGTGTAGGTGTGATTTTTTTTGTGAGTATGAACTTTGGTAATTAACATCGGAATTTAAAAAAAATTCAATTTTAAATTTTTTGTTTGTTGGGGCATTTTGCGTTTTAGGTAACGATATATTAAAAACTGTATTGCAAAACTTAGTTTTGCCCTTAAAAGCAACATGTGTCCTTTTGGCTTTGCATTTTAAAGAATTTTGTTATATAAATTCACAGCTTTATCCATCTCCAACTCCATCCACCTCCTCTTCCGGTTCCTGTTCCCTACCTTGTCTTGAACTTTCGAATGCATAGTCACAGGTTTGGTGATTTTTTTTTTGATATAAATATATATATTTTTTTTAAATATGTAATATAGTTAATAAACCATAAATGCGAGAAACATAAAATTCTTATCGTTATTACTATTTTTAAATTAGTTATATACATACATGCATACATACACACATACATATGTATATAAAAATCTATACATACATAAATGTATGTATGTAGGTATGTCTGTATGTTAAACATTATACATAATAATTAGAATATAAACAACAATAAGTATAACAATAATTAAACGAAAAAAAATTAAGTTTAAAAAATAATTAAAGAAATCAATTTTGTAATTTAATTACGCAAAAAAAATTAATAAATAAATAAAACTAAACGTGAAATCGTATAAAACAAGAATCCACATTTTTAAATGTTTTTATTTTGTCAATTTTTACAATTTTTACAATTAAACACACGAAATGTTTTTTTCTATTGAGTTTCATTTGCGAAATGCTATACATATTTCGTTTGTTAAAAGGCTTTTGTTTTTAAAAAAAATCTTTAAAGTTTTTAAAGACTGCTTTTATCTGTTTGTTTAGTTTGTTGTTTATTTAGTAACAGTTTATAATAGTGTGAAAACTTTTGTAAAATGTTAATTTTTAGATATTTTTGATTTTTTACAGTTTACAGTATACAGCTAAAATTTGTTATACAAATACTTATTTATATGTTTTTTTTTTATATAATAGGGGTATTCTTTTAATCGCCTTAATGCCTCTTATACCTCTTAAACTTTAAAATTTATTTGAAAGTTTACGAGTTTAAGAGGTACAAGAGGCATTTAAGCGATTAAACGAATGCCTCTAATGTTTATTTAAAGAAAAGGTTGTTTCCATACACTGCTATAATTTTGTTGTTGTTGTTTTTATTTACATACATATTTGCAATACAACTAGTCTTTAAGGTCAAAAAAGTATTGCAGAAAGTCTTTGTTGTAAGATACAAATTATTTTCGTTAAAATATTACCATTAATGGTAGTTAAACGGCTTATTTATAAATTATTATACTCGTATTCTGTTAGAAAGAAGAATTTTGTGTATGTAATATGTTAAAGTATTTTTACAAAATAAAAGAAAAATTATATTTGCTTTTTAAATTAAGCAAATGGATTTTTTAATATTTTTACACACATATATGCACTAGGGATGGGCAAATAAAATATCGATATTTTTTTTCAATATCGTTGCTGGTTGATATGGTTGAAACAACAAGGAACCCTGACAAACTAAATATTTAAGGGCGACTTCAGAAAGAACAGACGTGAAACGCTGGGGACACATACAACTTCACATGGTTAAGACTTTGTTAAAAATACTTTAAAACAAAATAATGTAATTGACACATTATCCACAAGATTTATGCACAATAGAACAGCTAACCTGAATGCAACTCAACACTAATTATTACAAATAAACAACATAAAATACAAAACCAGAGTTCAAAATATCAAAAGAAAATGCATAATAAAATATCTACGAAATATATCGATTTATATTGAAAAAATATCGATATATTGATATATCGATATTTGTGCCCATCCCTAATATGCACATATATCTAAATTTTAGGTTTTTAGAAAAAAATTAGATTCTAAAATAACAACTAAATAACAATCTTGTTCTACAATATAACAGCCAAGCAATTCGAATATCTAGTTTATGACAGTTTAAAAACATTTATATGTTTTATAGTAAATTTTAATTAAGCCATTAATTTTTTTCTCCTTTTATTTTATAATTAAAAAAGGCAAATACATACATATGTATATGTATAACAGTTAATCAATTCAGAAGAAAACTATTATACGTTGCTTTATAAAAAGTTTAAATTTACCACCTGTTTTTATATAAAAATCAAACAAAATTTCATGTGAGACTTTTGTTTTAATTATATGAAGAAAGGCAGTTAATTTTTTTTAATCATTTATGACAACTTTAGAGCTGCTATAAGTCATATAACAGTTAAAAAGCTGTTACACTTTTTAATACGTTTATTTAAATGCCTTATGAACACTTTCGGATGATATTTTGCAGCAATAAGAATCTTTAAGATAAACTGAAATTGATATGTAACTGGTCAAAAAAAACTTGTGACTTCCAAAATAATATTGTTTTATTAAGTATTTAATTGTTTTTCCCAATTAACCATTATTGATGTTTTTAATCGTCATGTTTTAATGTTTTTCAAAAATTTTGTCATTTTATTTATATTTTGCTAATTTTCGATTTGCGATATTTTCTTTCATTTCGTTAACGACAAATTCGTAAATTTTTGTTGAATTTTTTTTTAAAGATGTAACTAAAAAACTCGCTTATCATTTTAAAATATATTTAATCGTTACTACTCACTTTGATATTTTAAAAATCTGGTTTCACTTTTTTGCAATGCTTTACGATATGTGAGAATGAGAAAAAATTAGAGTTTAACTGTAAAAAAAAATTGTGCTCATAACCTAAAAAACTACAGGGTTTCAATTTAAATTTCCTTATTTAAACACTGTTTTATTTAAAACTATTAAGTCGAAAATCAAACAGCTTAAAACTCTTATATATTGTAACCGCCTTATATTTAGTTTTTTAATCCTCTGATAACTGTATATATCATTTATGATGATAATATAAGTTGGTTTTCTCTTTTGCTTTGTAGTACATTGGAACTATGACTTGTAAATTGTTTAGGTTTTATTTAATTAAATAACAAACAATACAAACAAATATTTTAAAATATAAACTAATAACATGTAGTAATAGATATGACTATAATTTTTAAACTAATATCGTAAACAGATTCAAAAATCATATGTTTTAAATAACGAGGTTAATATTAATTGCAAACTTTTAAGTCGCAAATTAAAATTATATAAAACAATATTTATAACTGAAATATTCAAACAAATACTGCAAGATAATATTAGTAATCATTTAAAAGTAATAGAAATGAAATCAAGACTTTATTATTCTCCCCTATTCTGCATTTCGATTTGAATTGAAATTCTCTCCGTTTGGCAACATTGATATTCTGCGTTCCGTTTTGTTACAATTTTTTAAGTTGTTTATTGAACTACTGTTTTGTTGCACAAAATTTAACTTTTTATTGAAATGTTTGAATGCGGAAACGTATTCGAAATGCAGAATAGAGGGGAATTTTTTTAATGAAAAACTCATAAATGTATTTTAAGTTCTACCTGCCTACCGCTTAAATTTAATTAAAATTTATCTTCCAGTCTTCGGAAAATTCCTAAAGAACATTTTTTTCAGAAATTTTATAAAATATATTTTTATATGTATTTTGTTTTTATTATTTTTTGAAATTAACAAGAAAATCTATACATACATATATGTATATGCATGTATGTGTGTATGTATTCACATATGTATGTATTTTTCTAAAACTGTTTTTTACCCAAAATTTGCTAATAAAAATTATAAATTCCTTTTAATATAAGTAAAACTATAGGGACGAGGCATCCGTTAAATCGCTTAAATGCCTCTTATACCTCTTAAACTTTAAATATTTTATGAAAGTTTACGAGAAAGAGAAATATAAGAGGCATTTAAGCGATTAAACGAATACCCCTTATATATTATTATTTAACTAAAATTAATTAAAAGTAAAAAAAAAAATAATTAAAGTAAATTTGTTATTTATATATTGTATTACATACATATAAGGAAGTACATAAGTTTATAAAATTGCTACTTTTAAAAATTATTATAACTATTGATCATAATATTTATAGCGCATGTAATTTTACTAATAAAAACTCCAACAAAATTGTTATCGTAAAACGACATACATACATAAATACATTAAACACAAAAACAAAAATACTACAAGCGAATAAAATACTGTAAAATATATTTTAAAAAAAAACAACAATAAAAAAAATTAAAATTGTCTTTGTGTCAATTACTTACAAGTAAAAAAACGTTTGCAGTTTTTTCCGTTTTATTTAAAAAAAAATCAAAAAATAATTTATTTTTGATTTTTTTTTTTTTTTTTTTTTT
>NDXZ01008160.1:0-10790 GCA_003055125.1 Paykullia maculata | reverse complement strand
TTTTTTTTTTTTTTTTTGTTAAAAATATAACGATATTTTTATTTTATTATATTTATTCTATAAAGATAATAACTGTTAACTTATTGTTCAGATATTATTTTTTAAGCAACTAAAAATAATAAAACTTAAACATAATTGTGATTCGGTAAGTAAAAAGTAATCATAATCGTTACGATCCCTGGGTTATTTCAAATGTTATAGTGGTTTTAAAGATTTAAAACCTAAGAGGTTGTAGTTATTTATGCCACTTAAAATAAAACCAAGTAAGAGCGCTATATTAGGTTGTGTCAAACCTTATATACCCTTCACTACGTGTATTTATGTATGTATGTATGTGTGTACATGTATACTTATGTATGTACGTATGTATTACATGTCCGAAATATATATAAAGGCTTAGAAAACTTGATTTTTTTATGACATTAATTTAAGTCCATAAACATAGGTTTTTCGCCCATATCTTTGCTGATTCTGTAAATTTAGTAAATTTTTTTTTAAATTTCCCAAAAAGGCATAGACACCTAAATATAATAATTTTTGCCTTGAAAAAAAAAAGATTTTTTGCTTATATGTATCTCGAAGAAGGCATGTCTTACACACAAATATAATAATTTTTGTGTAAAAAAAAATTCTACATGAAATTATGAACTGATAAACAGCATTTTCCATAGGCTTCGTCCCTATGACAATTGTTGTCTAATTATTTTGAAAAATGCGATATGCACTTTGATCACAAGGTTATCGAGGACAACCAGCCAGAGGGACAAGTTGTCAAAACGCATCACGTTTTCAATTGAGTGTTTTTATTTCACTTCTTTGGATTGAACTACATCTCTTATATGATGGTATTTATTATTAATGTGTTAAGGGCATGAACTTGCCTTCTGTACTACCAAGACGGGATGTTAATACACTCAATCAGTTAGCATTTTATTAACCATTAATTCTGCATTTAGAAAATCAATTTTTTCCATAATTTTTATTAGGTTTTCCACTTTCTTAGAAGTAAGATTACAATGCCGTTTTTGGCAGCTGAAACTTAACGGTTGTTTATATTATCACGCTTGACGCCAGTCATTTACAAGTTGCCATCTTTAATAACTGGCAACAGTAAATACAGTTGAGAGACACGCGGTTAATGCAGGCATCGTAGAACAACAAGAAGTGTTAAACGCAGCTTTATTTAAAACATACGTGCCTGATTAAGACACAAAATTTTCGCAAAAAAACGGGCTGTTGTCTTAATTAAAACAATTTTTCAACTGAAGCGCAGGATTTTTCTTAAAAAACCATAAGTAAAAACTTAAACGGAAAAAAATTGTGCAAAGTCAAGGGATGTTTTTAAAATATTCGTTGAACTTGTGAGACGTAAGAGAGAAATAAACATCATTGTAATTATTTCGGCTTTTTATTGTTATCTTAATATTTACATAATTAAACTTAATTTAAATGTAACAAATCTCAATAAACATATAAAAAAAATAGTTACAAAAATTAACAAGAAAAAAAAGGTGAATAATTTATAATGAAATCTTGAACAGTTGCAAACAATTAGTTTTCAAAATTTACTTAAACTAAAGAATCCATGTGTCTGCGTCGAGTGCGTTGACCTAATATTGGTCTGGGTTTATACAAATCTTCACTGGAATAACGCTGCTGTCGGTTTAGTTTTTGGGCTGCCTTTTGGCGCCCTATTAAAGATTTGGCTTGATCTAGGAAAATAAATAATAAAACGATTTAAGCAAAAAATAATACAAATAATAATAAAACTTGACAATGTTTTGTCAAGTTTCCAATTTAAAAATTATGCGAAAGTAAAAGTTTTAATAACAATAATAGAAGAAACATAAATTGCTTACCCCAATTCTTTGTTTGGTTTTATATATTTTGATTTTTTATTTTTGTTTAATACAATTTGCTTTTATTTATTTTATATTATTTAAAGGTGATGTTTCTAAGTTGTGATTGATTTTTTTTTTCTTTGTTTAATTCATGATTTCTTATTAATACAAGTATTTTTTTTTCTTGATCGCAATGCATCTTAAAATTATGTAGATAATTTAATGCTAAAACATATTCATTTGGATGGTTTTGATTTGAACTGAGAATTGATTTTGTAAACGTTAAGCTAAAAAAAGGAAAGTTAAAAATGTTTGCAATTCAAATGTTAGATTTGAAAACAATTTCATATAAACAAAGTTATTTATTATATAAACATTTGAAGCGAAAGCCAAAATGATAAATAACAAAGGAGATGATAAATAAAATTAGAAATTTTTCGATAATAAAAATATTTGAATAAAAAGTTAAAGCTTTATATTTACAAACTTAAAAATAAATAAAAGCGGCCCTATGCTATTTAAAAGAATAAAGGAAACCAAATCATAAAACGTAGTTGAACAAATAAAAAAAAAATTATGAATACAAACTGCGCAAAAAAATATTCTTTAAAATTTTTCATTAAGACCGTTTTTTGTACATCGAGTGAAATTAAAACGATCAATACCAACGTAGCCTTATGGCTATGCTATAAATAAATATTTATATAAATAATGTAAGGAGAATTTCGTTCGTTTTAAATTCACTCGAAATACAAAACAGGGTGGATTATAAAGCTGTTGTTAATAAAATCGTTTTATTAAAAAAAAATCCTTAAAAAGAAAAAAACTGAAAAAAACGCCAAATTTGGCGAATTTTGAAAAGTCGTCACACCGAGAAATTTGTTTTTAAGTAAAATTGCCAGCCCCCAAAAATTATGTACAAAATAACAACTAAAATACCCAGGATACCAAATTAATGTTCTTGTTACTTTTCCTGTATTTACTAAAACTAAAGATAAACTTGTCATTAATAATTTTTTTTAATTTAAAAAACTATAAAATGAAAAGTAAAAAATAGTTGTTGAAGTAAATTTCGTTCTCACTCATTAAGTGGTAGGAAATATAAATATGTATAGGCGACAGACAGTCACCATACACTATTTCCTAATAAACTGTGAGTTAAATAGATGATATTTACATCCAACACTTACCACCGATCACCGATCAAAGAATGCTGATGATGAAAACCGTAGCTGGTTTCGAAAATGCATGCCACTCGGCTAGTGTCGGCAAAATTTACTTTTCAAATTATTTTTCATTAATTATCACAAATAAAAAATTAAATTTCTTTGAAAATTTAAAAATGAACTTGAGCCAGAATAAAACTTAAATTTATTGTCTTAAAAACAAATAAGTTCGTAATAATAAAAACATTTATTAAAAAAAATTCCAATTAATTTAAAAAACTTTTAAAGCATTTAAAAAAAACGATTTTTTTCATATAGTTTTCATACCCTTTGCCATGGGTGACAATGGTTTTGTGTAGCAGTAGTTGTTAGTTAAAAAAAAATATTAAATAAAAAAAAATAAATAAATAATTTGCGTAAAGAAAAACCACAACAAACTTTATTACTAATGCTTACCAATATTTTTATGAAATTCCTCATTCTCCTTCGAATTAACACTGCTGGTGTCCGATGGGGAGGGTGAGGTTTTCATCTGACAACCTTCACTTTCATTTGAAGTCATTCGCTTACGTGGCGTTATCTCAAACTCATCAAAACTTAAATCTGACTTCCTTTTTAAAGCCTCTTTTAGCGGATTTGCATTAGTTTTTTCACTATTTACATCTTCCTCATTGGATAATTCAATGCCTTCATCACTTAATGAATTGAAACGTAAACTATTTACTGCACTGCGGCACAAATCCATGGTGGCATTAAGTAATAATATACGATCCGTGACATTATGTTTGATTTCTTCAAAGTATAACAAATCCATGGAATTGTTTTCATTTCCCTCAGGAATTTTCTGCTGCTCGTCCTCTACATTAACCGTCTTAAAGCAAAACGGTTCTTGATTGTTGTTAAACTCAGTTGTGTTTGGCTTGTTCGTATTTGCTTCAGTTTTGGACGACTGTTGGACGGGAGTTTCTACTAAGTGACCGGTATTGTTAAGTTGTATGAACTGTGTTTGGGGATTTTCCAAAATATCATTTAAAATCACAACATTGTTGTGTAAAAGGGATTTTATAAAAAGTTCATCGACAGCTTCCAAATGATCCTTTTGATGGTCTAAAAGTAAATATAATAATGACAATAATGAAAAAAATGGCCATGGCACTGCCCCCTTTGTGAATAACTTAATTGTATTGTTAGAAACACTTAACACATGTTCCAAGTTTACTAAAAATCGGTTAAGTAAAAGTAGTTTTAACAATTCGCACAATTTACACAATTGTAGTTATATTTTATATTAAAACTGTTTATACATTTTTAAGAAACAGGTACAACATACATATGTGTATGTTTCTGACATTTAGTTAAAATATTTGAAATTAGTAGTACTTTCTTTTTCAAAATATTACACTTTTGGATTGAGCACGTATAATTAAAAAAAATCCAAATTTTCCATCCAGGGTTTTGCCAATGATTTTTTTTTTGTTTTTTTCGGTAAAATTTCCAACTTACCATTTGCCTTACCCGTCCCACTGTTACTAGGTTTTGTTTTAGACGTTTTATTTGATTGATACTGGGGTTGAAATTGTGATGCAGATTTTCCACCACCGCCAACATTTTTGTCTCCGTCATTGGAATCGGTAGATTTACGTCTTTGTGTTTTTTGTTTTGCCTCACCATGATCATCATTTTTCTTTTCGCTTCGTTGTTTGGAAGACGAAGACGAGGAAGATTGATGTCGTCTTTCGGAATCGCGTTTTGATTTCTTTAATTCCTGATTTTCATTTGATGACGAGGAGGAATGTGAGTGAGAATGTTTTAAATGTTTCAAGGAGGAATATGCAGAGAACGAAGAAGACTTTTCCACGTCTTTTTCGGAGGATTTGTTGTGCGTTGAGAAAGAGTATTTGCTGGAGGAAGATGATGAATAGTGTTTGTTTCTCCCTTTTGTACTTTGGTATTTAGATATTTCCTTAGTATCTTTGCTATAACGATGACGATACCGGCTCTCTTTTTCCTTTTCGCGTTCATAAGAACGTCGGTGTTCTTTTGAGTGTTTCTTGTGTTTCGAAGAGAAGGAAGATGAATGGCTGCTCTGATGTTCCTTATCTGATTTTTTTAAGATGATAGGTGATGGTATAGATGCAGCTGTGGGTAATAGTGGCGTGGATATAGTTGCAGTTGGTGTGTTAGAACGTATCGTCAATTTTGATGTTTGCATTTGTGGTGATTCGTCTTTTTCTTTATTGTATGTTTGGCATATAGGAACAGAGGATGAATCCTCTATGCTAGAACCAAAACTCAAGTCTTGAACATTAGGTGTGCTTTCGTGTTCCTCTTCTTTGATATCCAAATTAGATTTGTTTGCACAAAACTTGAACGAATCATTTTTAGTGTCCGCTGAATGCGTTTCTTTTGCTGGCGAATACATTTCCTTTTCAGATTTTAAAGCAACTGGCTCTAGTATTTCTAGGCCTGTTTTACGTTCTGTTCCTTCAAACCTGATTTCATCTTTCTTAATATCGAAGTGTAATTCGGACTTAACTGACACTTTTTTACAAGCTTGACCATTCATAGCACTAGGTTCACAAGAGTTTTCATTGAATTTCGGCATCTGGGCTTCCTCCGATATATTGGCCGCTACGGCCTCTTGTGAACTACTTTGTAAAGAGTTTTCTTTAGTATTTGCTGATAAGCGGGAGTCACTAGAGACACTAGACAACTGGGAATCTTGAGACACCCCGGCATCCACCGACTGACTATTTTCTTTGCATATTTCCGCCATTTTAATAGTAAAGTTACAAATATCTTGACTATCATTATCAGTTGCTATAATCTCTGATTTCACAACTGCATCATTACTGTCCTCAACTTTATTTGTTTTAACATCTATCAATTCGTCGCATTCTTGCTTAATATTAATTATGTCCTCCTTATTCTCCAATTTGACTCCCTCTATAGTTTCTTCTTGCCTTACCAAGGGTTCAAAGGGCGGTGATTCGTCCTCATCATCGATTGGTTTTTCCTCAAAGTCCATATACACAAGAGTTTTAACAGAATTACCAGTGCCCTTGTCCGAATCGGGACTCACCTGTTCTAAGTCGGTAGGCAGCAAACTGCTAGTATCCACTTTAAGAGGCGGAGCATTCAAAGGCAATGGGGGCAGAGGATGCATCAAAGGCGGTGGAGGAGGCTCAAATTTTTTGGGTGGAGGTGGCAATCCTAAATACTTATAAGCTATCTCTTCAATGCGTGGCTGGAAAACGCTTCCTATTTTGGGATTCACGACTTGATCAACTATACGTTCAACTCCCACATCTAAAAAGCCCGATCTAAGAGGATACAAAAAACATATAAAAATCATTTACTACTGCTAGAAAACAATCACATACTCTGTTATATGTCTCCTTAACTTTTCTCTCAATTGATTTTTATTGGTTTCAGAAGTCCATTTTTGTTGAGCCAGAAATTTTTTTACTGTATTTTCCACGCGTTGCCGTAGATTTTGATAGGCTGGTTTTGTGTCCACATCTGCCATGGAATCTTTTCGAAATTCGTCAAAAACCCCTTGAGACTTTACCTCATGGACTATTTGCTCCTCAAGTTGTGTGTCCATGTTTGAAGTTGAACTTTTTACAATAAATTTCACAAATTATGATAAATATATCGTTGGTTTTTCCTTTTCCAAAATAAATTGTTATTTCATCTGCTTTTGTTTTTATTGTCATGACAGGGTTCAGGTTCTATAAAATAGTTTAAGTAGAGTTACCAGACCAAGAAAAGCAAGAGATTAAAAATATCTGCAAATAGACTTTGAAAGCTAAAAATATATATAAACATAGTTTTTCGGGAATAATTCCAAAAGATTAATACCACATAGAATTCTGGGGCACACATAGGAGCTACAAAAGTTTAATTCAAATAACACATGGACAAGTGCAAATCGACCTCCCTATCTATATGGATTCCGAATATACATATATCTATACTTTATGAGGTCGCATATATATCTTGTTGAAATTACAAACGGAATGACAAACCTATATATATAAACTTAATGTAAACGTTTACAACAGAAATTAAAAAAAGCTACATAAATTTGAGAAGGCACTTTCTAGTTTTTAACAAATTTAAGTAAAGCAATTTGCATTTGTAAAATGCTGAATTTTATATAGACTCTTAATTATGAATCATTAAAAATAATATACAAAACGGCAGGTGAAATATTTATAATGCATGCCATTTTATAGAGGAATTTATTACAATATACCAGTTCCTAACATGAATCTTGAAATGGTAAGCCATACGTTTTAGTAGTCCTAGGTCTCTTTTAACAATGCAGAATTTGATAAACAGTCATTTTTTCGACTATTTTTGATCTTGCTTAAAGCTGTGCACTACAGACTCTACCTCTAAAACCCCTCCCCATACAATTTTTATGATGAACATTTTGACTTGCGAACAATCTAACGTAGTGTATTCGTTTTGACTATTTGAATGGACAAAATTCAGTGCCCCATTACCAAATATGGTAATGGATTGAATTGATTTAATTAAAGATACTGTTCTAATAATATTTTATTAAGTTTTTTTTAAAGGTGTCTTAATGATTTATTTTGAAAAAAAAGTTGGAAAGTTTTTTGTTTTCTGCTTTCAGGAAATAATTAGTTTTTAGTTTTTTCTAAAACAAAAATCGCTAGTCAATATATAAAAGCCTTTAACGATAAAATTTAAAAATCGCTGTATTTTAAACAAAATTTTAAATATACATCATTGGTCACAGATTTTGGCGCGGCATTATTGCCAAATGCTGATAGATATTAGAAAAGCGGCGTTGAACGCAAGAAAATAAAATAAATTGTTAATGATATAATTTTAAATAAAAGTTTTCCTAAATTGTGTTTTAAACTTATAGAAATATGGTGTATTGTATCAGTGATAGTGAATGCATAAAAATATTGTCTTAACAAGACTGTAAAACAAAAAGAAATAAAAAAACTTACAACATACACGCTTTACACGCAAAATTAAAACTAACAAAAAACAACTTGTACAGCCATGGAAACTCTTGGGGATGGAACAGAAAATCCAACTGAACGTTTTACTCGAATCACCAGACGTATCAGAACTAATATCAATAATAGAAGTGTTTCAACAAGTTTAAATGAATCCAGAGATCAAGAAAATACCAGTTTAAGACAAAATCAGGCAGACATTTCGCTTAAGGATGAGGCCACAAAAGATGGTTCAACACCAGACGTCAAAAACTCTTTTAACTCTACAGCAAATGTAAATTCATCAACACCTAAAAGTAAGTTTAGAATTTTAAATCAATTTTAAATAGATTTTAGAAATTCTTATCATACAGATAACATATTCATATATTTCGCATATTTGTCATTGTTAGGGAAAAAAGATCCGCTAGCTAATCTTCATTCAAATCTAAGTCCCAAGTATATTGGTTTCACAACACCACCCCATCAGCTAAACAAGAGTTCAGAGAAAAGGACGAGAAGTTTAAGAAAACGTCATAATAACAGCACGAATAACGCAAACACTTCAGTGGATAAAGATATAGAGTCGGTAGATGTTACATTTACACCGAATAACGACTCGACAGTAGGCTTTGTACGCCGTACACCCAGAAATATAGATTCCCAAGCTACGCCTAATAATTTTAGTGGTAATAGAAAAAGAAAAGATTTTGTCAGTCCAATAGATAAATTGTTAGTAAAAAATGGTGCCGTAATGGAAAACAATAATAATAGTTTGGATTTAGAAAATAAAGACGAATTGGAATTAACTGAACATAGGAAAGAAACTAAAAAATATGAAAATGCTGAAAGTGAAAATGAGGAAGGTAATGTGGCGGAGTTAGGTGTGACAAAATTGGAAGACTGTGACGCAACAACAAAATTTGGCAATGGTTCTATTTCCGAAGAATGTAAAATAAATGAAGACGATTTTTCCATAAGCAGTGAAGTAGCCAGACTATTGGACGTCGATGATGCTGACGTGGACGAAGATAAGAAAATTGTTTTAAAAAAAGAAGATAGTTTTTTGCTATCTGAAAACATAGCTAAAGTAATAGTTATTGACGATAGTGATTTGGAAGGCACAGAAAAACTCGAAGAAATCGAGTCTGTTTCAAATGAATCGCAATTAAGTAACGATGATAAGAAACATCACGAAAGAGAAGAAAAAACTCATCCTCATGAAAATGAAGACACAGTTTTAGCTAAGAAGTGGTTTGATTATGAAGATAGTGAAACAAAATCTGAGACACAGGAACACAATATTTCCTTAATAAAGAATGAAGCAGAAGTTGATTCTCCCGCAAATCAAGCAGACACTGAAGAAAATGACAAAAAAGACTTTGAAAACCCAGACAAAACAAGCTTAAAGGAAGTTTTAGAAGAAAAACTGAAGACTACAACAGCGTCTTCGCTTACAGATGTATCTATTTTAAAATCTTCCGAAACTGTTGAACAAAACGAAAAAGTGGAAGTCAAAACTGAGCTTGAGTTAGCGGAAGTTGAATGCAAAAATGAATTTCCAGTGGATGCTGCAACCTCAGCTAATTCTCCTTCTGCCATTAGTATGGATAGCGCCAAGGGTTCATCGATAGTGAATGAAGGCTCTTGGATGTCCTTTTCTACGGGCGATTTGTATTGGGGTCAAATATATAACTACTGCTATTGGCCTTGCTTGGTTTGCCCCGATCCCAATGGCAAAACAATTACCACCGAAGAAGTTGGTCGTACGGGTGATCAAACAGTTTTAGTACATGTTCGTTTCTTTGCCGATAATGGTCGCCGCAATTGGGTTAAACGGGAAAATCTCTTGCCCTTCATCGGCATTGAAAACTATCAGGAACGTATCGATGAAGTTCGTGAGAAGTATGGGGCGAAAAGTGCAAAATATAAACTTTACGTACCGACAAAGAAAAAGCAGCCAGTGTGGTATGAAGCGGTAAATGAGGCCAATGTTGTGGCTGAGGTGGCATATGCAGAGAGATTGAACAAATTTTATGAACTTTTTGAAAAATCAAAGTGAGTACGGAGCGTTTTTTGTTATTATTACTCTATCAATGTTAGATTGTATGTAAATATATGAAAGTTAAATATACCGCTTGTGATTTTTTTTGGCATATATGACAAATATCAGTGGATATGAAAAAAAAGAAAAGAAGTGTTTAAAAAAAAAAAAAATACGCGATGTATACATTACTTAATAACCGACGACCATCTTTTTTTTACACAAAAAAATATTGTTTTGCAGGTTTGGACTACAGACTACAGACATTTTTGATAACAATTGGACTAATTGGCCCAGACTACTCGAAGATATAGGCCTACAAAAAACCTAATGGACAAAAATGTATATCATAAAAAAATAAGTTTTTTTTTTTAACACTTTACCTGTCGGACATGTAAATACATACAAACATACATTCACATTCACTTGGTTAAGGGTATTAAAAATTTGACACAGCCGAATATAGCGCTCTTACTTGTTTATTTTCACATTAGTTTTGATAATTTTTTGAACAGCCCCCTATAAACTTGTATGTTTTCTTTCTCAAATTATTTTTTTTAATGATTTTTGCTACCTTAGATACAAATCTATACCAACTAAGATATATCTATTATCTACATTTTTTTTTAAATTTACAAAAAAAAAGATGGCCTCAAAAGATAAAATTGACCAGCCTATAATATATAATGAAACCATTTGAATTGATCAGAGGGGAAATCAATGTAGCCTATAACAAATTAATGTATAAGAATAA
>NDXZ01008154.1:0-12397 GCA_003055125.1 Paykullia maculata | reverse complement strand
CACATTAAACTCACAAAAAATATAATTTGTAAAATTATAAAATATGGCAAAGAGAGTAAATTTAGTGTTGCAGCAAAAGAAATTAATAAAACTGTCTTTTCTGTTATATTAAAGTTGTTATGTATGTATTGAAAGTTTTATACATTAGAAAATATGAATACGTATAAAACTGTTTTTAAATATATTTAGCACCAAACTAAATTTAAAAAGATGTATAAATTTGTAAACCTTTCATTAATTTTTCTCTCTTTTGTTTTTAGTAAGAAAATAATTTGTTATTATTTTTTTTGTGCATGAGCGAAAAATAGAACAGTTATACAAGTGTTTTTCGTTTGTATCTTTTTTTTTTTTTTAATTATAAGTTTAATGATTGTGCAAAAGTTTACACATTTATTATTTATTTTGCATTATCAAAGTTAAAAAAATTTTAATAAAATAATCTAATCAAAATGATAAATAGCACTGTCAACTAATATTTTATAACCAATACACTGCAGCATTTGCTTAGTCGCAGTGCAATGGTTTGCGCGATTCTTATCTAATTTATGTAGTCTCTCGTTCAATGTACGAAAATGTGCTACCACCTTTTAGTTAAAGGAATTCAATTTAAAGAAGCTCACATTTAAATTTGCGATTCGTATGCTTATATGTTTTGCGGCCCTTTTTCCCCCTGTGTTCCTTGTCCTTGCGAATTTCACGAACCAAAGTATAGAAGGCATCGTCTACACCCATACGTGTCTTCGCTGATGTTTCTACAAACGGTATGCCGTATTGTTTAGCTATCTATAAAGACAAATACAATTTAAAAATAATGTTTACTTTTTATGTTAAATTCTTTATAATATGGAAATTGATTGTATACATCTCTAGCTTGATTCATGTTTACGGCCCACGCTTGCAAATCACATTTATTGCCCACTAGTACCATTGGCACCTCTTCGGCATCTTTAACGCGTTTTATCTGTTCACGATATGTGCCAATATCTTCAAAAGATTTTGCACTATTGACTGCAAAAACTAGCAAAAAGCCTTCACCGGTGCGCATATACTGATCACGCATAGCAGAGTATTCTTCTTGACCGGCTGTGTCCAAAATATCCAATAGACATGTTTCCCCATCTAATAAAAAAAAATAAGAAAATTATAACAATTAATAGTAGCCGAACTTTTAATATTTTGAACAATTATTTATTATTATGCAATAAAATACTAATTGTGTATTAAAAATATATATTAATAACGTAACCCCGACAATACTTTTTGGAATAAAATTATGTGGGAAAACGGCTTTTTCATGATGCCGATGGTGATAACCACCATTAACTCACGTAAACAAATAATTGTCAGTTAGGTACTGTTAACGTATGGCTATCGTATGTTTTCGTGTCCAGTACACACACTAATACTCAGAGAACTTTATTCTTCCAATTTATGCCCTCTGTTAATAAATTATAAACTTTGAATGAAAATTAAATTTGTTAAAATGGCGTGTAAGCTCACCTCTTGATAGAAGAAAACTTTTTAATATCTCCACTGAGTTGTATGTAAATTTAAAACTTTAAACTAATTTTCTACAAAACTAGTTTTTTGAGTTATGACGTTACTGCAGCAAATGAGCGATATGTGCATATGCTTTTATAATTATATTAATTAAAAATTCAAAAGGACTAAAAGATCCTTAAATGATATACATATTATATGAGGGATTCACAAGATAATTACGATAACATAATGTCATATGTCCTAAAAATTTAAAATGGTTTAAGTACTTTGTTGCTCCTTTTTTCGTTCGGCTAAGGATAGTTGATGACAGCACAATAAACATAGAAGTCAGAGTCAAATTATTTTAGGACACTTAGTATTAAAAGCAACTTAAACCAATTTTCATAAGTGCTTATAAGTCTAAGCAAAAAAAAAACGGCACCAATGAAAGAAAAGTGTAGTTTTCATATATAATAAATTTTTGTGTAGAAAAAAAATTGGTAGTCGCCTTTTTTGGCTTATATCTCGGTCAGTTATTAGCAATTTTACTGGTTTTCAATCGCAAGAATTTCGGTTTGATACTAGTAACGGGTTCGTGCGACATCGGGGGGCTAAGAAAAGTTGATTTCAACAGACGGACATGGCCTAATCGACTTCCCTATCTATAAGGATCTCAAATATATATACTTTATGGAGTCGCAGATGAATATTGTAGAAATTACAAACGAAATGACAAACTTATATATACCCTTATCAACCTAAGGTGAAGGGTATAAATATATGTGTACCAAACAATAAAAATTAAACAAAAAAACATTATAGTAATACTAACTCACCTATTACCACTTGCTTGCGATAGGAGTCTTCAATTGTTGGATCGTATTCATCGACAAAATGATTTTGTATTAATTGAATTGTAAGAGCAGATTTTCCAACACCACCAGCTCCGACAACAACAAGTTTATATTCCGTCATATTCTTTTAAGATGCGGGTTTCTATTATTCCCTCTTAGTAAAAAATACTAAAAAACCCCACTGTGCTACTTGTTTTGTTTTTTGTTATAGTTGTTGTTATCGTTGAAATTTTTTTAATTATTGTGTTGGTTGATGCGTTCGTAGTTTGTTGAGTTCGTATGAGTGTGCGTTTTAAGGAAGGTCTATTTCATTTCAACACCTTTTTTAGTTTTGTAAGGAATACATGAAACAGAAACAGCAAAAGGATATAATAAATAAACTTAAATTACAACATACATATACATATTAAAAGTATAATTTTTAATTATATTTCGACAACATAAATGGTTTTGCAACAATTTTCCCAATATGCAATATGCATAGGTTTTTCGTTACTTCAGCCCAATAGATCCAATGTAATTAATATTTAAAGAAATGTGTGAAATTTTTTATAAAGCATTAAAGTAGTAAATTTTTTTAAATCAACTTAATGTGGAAAGAAAACTAAAGTTTTATTGATCCGGATTTTGTGCAAATTGCAATAAAGTTCACCTATTACCGGGTGTTGCTTGCATTATTAATCTTTGTCACTTGTTCTTTGCGCCTACCTTTGCCACTTCCCGATTGGTTTACGGTTTTGTGCAGACCAATATATTTTTAAAAGTTTACTAACATATCTTAACAATTTTAAAAGTTTTCCTTTAATTACGTTTGCTTTTGTTTAATGCCCTTTTTAATTAACAATATTTTAAAATAAAGCAATATAACAATGAACAAATTTGTCAGAAAAACTTTATTATTAAGACAATAGTCTTCTCTTTATTTTTCGTTTCTTTTTTCCTTTTAGTGCGAAGTGTTTCCGTACACTTCCACAGAGTTGTATTGGTGGGTGTGCTGTTATACACAGAAAAAAATAGTTGATATTTTTTATTTTCAAAGATATTTAGATATTAAAAATTATATATAAATGTATATTCTTCATTCCTATTTACAAAAAATGTTAATACTGTAATAATTTATCTTTACAATAAATAAAACACGACTGCTTTTTTTTTCTTTTTACACAAAATACACTATGTTTGTTGTATTTTTGTGTAGATGCCCTTCTTTGAAAAAAATTTGGCTTATTGGCCAAGAATACGTAAAGATATAGGTAAAAAAAACTTTCACTTGACTGTGTAAACACTTAAGCAATATGTATGTAATTCGGCTACTTTCTCAATAATTCGTATATGTAGTCAACAACCTTAATATTCAAATAATCATTAAGTTACGAAATAAAATTTTTTTTATTTGCTCTATTAGTTCTATTTTGAAATTTATAATTTTGCTTAAATAACATATGAAAATATTTTTAAATATGTGTGTTTTTAATAATAAATCGTCGGCTTAGAGTGTAAACCTGCTAAATCCATTTTTTACATTATATGACATTTTGATATCGTTCGATAGAGGAAGAGACGCCGCATCGACTAAAAAAACATATATTTCAATTTAGAACTAAGTGTTGAAAAAGGTTTGATGTTTAAGAAGCTAACAATACACAAAATATAGAAAGTTTTTTGTCTTTCCTGTACAATTTGTTCTAAGGCGACGAAATTTAAATTGAATTTCAACTAGTTTTGTATATATTTTTTATTTAAGAATTTAAAGTGCATCTGCGGGTCATTTTTGCAATCGCCTTGTGGCTCGCCGTATTAACCGTTCGCCATGACCCGTTGTAACATTTGAAGCAGGTGGTGTAAACATACTGGTCGTTGGCGCACTTGATTGTAAATTTGTCAAGCTTCCAGAACTAAAATTAAAAGCGACTGGAGGCGCCGTTTTATTAGCGCCACTAGAAACATCAATGTTGGAAGACTTAAAATTGTTGTTTGTAAATGATATTGTATGTTGCGGCTGTTGTGAGGACTGTACTGAGCCAAATGAAAACGGTTTGTTAACTGAAGATGGCTCATTAGGTTTTGAAACTACCGTTCCACTTAATGAAAACCCTGGTGAAGAATTATTTGTGCCGCTAATATTACTACTAGGTACGAAATTTCCACTTCCTCCAAAGCTAAATGTTGAGGGCTTTGGAGATATTGCAGAACTGAATGAAAATCCACCCGGAGATGTAGTATTTTCAGCAAGTTTTTTAACACTTTCACCAAATACACTTGGGGAATTATCTGCTTTGTTTGTAGATGGCCCGAACGTAAAGCTTTTGTTTTGTAAAACGGAAGTAGATGCTGCATCAAATAAATTATTTGTTATATTTGTTGGGCCGCTTGTTTTGCTACCAAATATAATTGCTCCTCCACCTTTAGAACTATTTAAAACTGTTGAATTGAACGAAAATCCTTCAGAAGCGCTACTAGTATTATTGGAGACTGCAGTTTGTGCACTTGCTGGTTTTGAACCAAAACTGAATGGAGTATTACCACCAAATACTGATGGTGTAGCTGAAGCAGCTGGCTTATGTTCTGTATTTGATCCAAATGTTTGTGTACCTGTCTTAAGAGAACTTGAACCAAATAATAATGTACTATTTGAGGAATTAAATACATTTTTTTCTGAATTTTTAGTGGTGATATTGCCAAAAATTGGAGCTGCCCCTACTGTCGACGATACATTAAAATTTGACGGTCCAAATAACGTTGAGGTGTTTGAACCGAAACCATTATTTACTGTCTTATTAACGGATGTCAATTTATTCTGATGAATTAAAGTCGAATTGTGATTTGCATCAGAACCAAAAGAAAATGCAGAATTTTCGGGCTGGGTTTTAATAGCTGTATTTGTTGTTCCAAATGTTGCAACGGACGGAAGGGTAATATTCGAACCCTTACTAAAACACCCAGATGAATTTCCACCAGTTGTTTCGTTTTTTGTCGTTTGCTTCGGAGCATTAAATGAAAATGTGTTTGTATTTGTTAAAGTAGCTAAATTTGTAGATGTAGAAACTGCGCCGAACGTTAATACATTAGCTTTTGAGGTAGCCACATCACTAGATGAAGAAGTGTTAGTTGCAGTAGTCAAAGATGCCGAAGTTCCAAACATTATTGGGACATCCGAAAATGTACTTGGAGCTGAAGTTGTAGAAGTACTACAATTAAAAGCATTATTTGTCTTTTTGTTGCTATTACAGATTATTGAATTTGTAGCAGGCGTGCCCGCAATATTTTCACCGAAAGCTTTAAAAGTATTGTTAGACGTTAAGATGCTTGTCGTTGTCAAAGGAGATATTGTGGTTGAATTTGTACTGAGAGCAGGCATTGAGAATGCACTACAAATAGCAGGGAATTGTAATGCATTTTCTTTCGTCACTGGCGCATTCATTGATAGTTTATTAGTATTGTTCTCTAAGGTCGTCGAAGTCGTTAAAGTCAATGGAGCTGCCTGCGCGAAGTTAAAGGTGTTGTTGGTTGGTTGGCTGCTAGTTTTAATATCATTAGAGGTTGTAGTGTTTACCATCGCTGCGGAACTAGTGTTGGTCATGCCAAAAGAAAAATCTCCTAAGCCATTAACACTGGATTTTAAGTTTGTTAATGGGGCTTTAGTAGCCTCAGCGCTCAAGCTCTTGTTGATATTTTCGGTGGCTGATTTCGGTTGTAATAATTTAAGTCCAACTAAAGGCGATGTTGTTTTGTTTGGCGAGATAGTAGTCAATGGTGCTGACAACGTACTTGTTTTTGTATTAGCATTTAAATTAAAGGTACTTGATATACCTTCATTATTGGATGTGGTAGCCGTAGTTAAAGTAGTTACAGTGGTACTTGATTTCACTGCTGATACTACAATATTCTCAGTAGTTTTAGCAGATTTATTTTCATCGGCTTTATTCGATTTTTCTTTTGACGAATCTGTTTCATCAATATCGGAGTTTTGATAAAGCTCTCCCCTTAATCCGCTTAACATCAAAGCTAATTTTGATTTTTGTGTTCTTTCCATTACAGGATTTCGTAAGCCACTTATTGCCGATGACAACTTTTTTGGTTTGACGAATGGTATTTCTGAACATTCGCTAAAATCATTTAAATCGTCACTGTTTTTTGTCATCATTTCACTAGAGTCATTTATTTTCATGCTTTCGTTGTTATCATACTTTTTGTTAAATAGAGTTAAGCGCGGTTTATTTACCGATTGTATTAAGTTTGTTGGAATTTTTTGCTCTGTATTGTAAAAAGGCTCAGATATTGTTCGCGTTGGCGCAACTCCATCACTGCTACTTTGATTTTGAACACATGGAGTTGCAGGTAATGGAGTTATCGGTTTTACACTGTCCATTTTACCTAAATTACTTTCAAGATTATTAAATCTTACGTCTATCTGAGTGTTATTTTTGTTGTTAAGGTGGTCTTGATAATATCGCTGGATTTTTGTTCTTTGCATTTCGTATGGTTCGAAATTTGTTGGCATTGTTTGACAGAGATTATGGGAGGTTGACATTCGCTTAGTGCTTTTAGTGCTTGAACTAAGCGAGCTGGTAATGTCGTTATTATAACTACACACACGTTTTTTGGCCTGCTGTTCAGGTGAAGCTTTTGTTGCTTCCGACAACTTCATACTTTGATTAGCCGTAACACAATCCCGTTGTCTTTTATATCGCTGACAAGGTGATATTAATGATGCTGTAAAATGTTGTGTAATTGCAGGTGTTGCACTGTTGCCTGTATCAACTAAATCATTACCAGCACGATTACAATATTTCTTAGAAGTTTCATCCGCCTCTAGATCCTGAAATATTTAAAAAAATTGTAAATGTCATTAAAGTTAGGTAACTCGTTAGCAACATGATTAAAAAAAATTTAACTTATAAGATAAAATAAATTTAAAAAAGTAAAGTTGTTAACAAAGAAGTGAAAATTATTCTGCAAATGAATTTGCAAAAAAAAACATATCATTCTTCTTAAAATTGTTCATGAGTGTAATTAAAATATATATATATATATATATTTGTACTTTACAAACTATATAAAAGTTAAATAAAATTACAATAACGAAACAAACTTTTAGCTGGCATATAAAAATGTTTTAAGTGAAAAGCAGAGTATCTGGTTTAACTTTATTTTTGCTGCTCCACTTACAAGCGTAAATTATAATAGTATGTACATATTTTACGTCACTGAATTTAAGGTTTTACGATATAATGCTGGCCAAATCCATAAAGTATATATATTCTGAATCCTTATAGATAGGGAAGTCGATTTAGCCATGTCCGTCTGTTAAAATCAAGTTTTCTGAGCACCCCGATGTCGTACGAACGCGCTAGTAGTATCAAACAATCAAGAATTCTGTTTGCTATTGAAATCCAATAAAATCGCCTAATAACTGACCGAGATTAAACCAAAGACTACCTAATTTTTTTTTTTACTCAAAAATTATATTTTTGTATAAAGCATGGCTTTGGGGAAATTTCAAAAGAAAAAAATTTCCGAGATAGGCATAAATAGATAAAGATTAAAAAAAAACAAAATTTCATAAATACACGTAAGGAAGGGTATATAAGATACTCTTACTTGTTTTTCAATAAACTTACTTGTTTTTCAATAAACTGTATTAAGAAAAAAATTTTGCTTTTTTTTAATCTTAATCTATTTATGCGAATTCATTATTGTTTTAAACTACAAACTTACATCGCTGTTTATACGTTTCCGGGAAATTTCCTTTAGCTCATCCAAAACACTTCGTGTCGGTGCCATATCGTTTTCTGTAGGCGGAGGATGAATTATTGGCCAATTCTCTCTGCACATATCTTCAGTTCGTTTAGAATGTAAACCCATGACAGAACTAGATTTTAAAAGACTAGAAATTGTATTTCCGTAAAACGATGATCTTTCTAAACAAAGGAAAAAGGGTTTAACGAAAACTTAATTAGCAAATGACTAATCAAACGCGTAAGTTTATATCTATACATATGCATATATAAATGCGTGAGTAGTTGTGTTTAAACTAATATACAAACCTGGTGCTGGTATTCGTATCATTGAAAGTTCTTGTTTAGTAGCTCTATATGGTAAATTTGTTTTCTTAAGGGTGACTGCAGGAAATTGTCCAGGTTTGCTGTATAGGTTATGAGCTGACATGCTACGATTTAATCTTGTTCCATTCTCGTGATATTTCACAATGCGTGAGGCCAAACCTTTACTTTGAACATCTGCGGCAATTCTTGCATCAATTTTCGTAATATTTTTTGATTTTAAACTTACAATTGACGTATTATCAGAAGTTTGAGAGTTATTTAAACAAAAACTCGAATTACTACGCTGCTTCCGGCTCAAAGTAGACCCCCAGTCAAAGCTGCGAAACAGTTTTTATATATTAATTTAATAAAAAAAAAAGGTTTACGAAATTCATTTGTAAACTTACCTGCTCCCATTAAGATGCGTGGATTCAGCAATGGGATTTCCCTGGGCAATATTAAAACTATATCTCCTGTCCAATGAGCTGTTTCCATCCATGATAATTTAAAATCTATTGCAATTTACATATGTTACTAAGTTCTATTTAATTGTTTTAAAAAGTTCACTTAATATATTCAAAATAATTTCAGAAAACAACGCACATTTTAGAAACGCCACTTTTTATATGATTTGCATGAGAAAATGTCACTAGTGTTGTAAAAGTATTGAGTATCTGAGTACTAAGTACTCAATGCCTAGTATATATCCTGGTATCAAAAACCCAAAAATATGAACTCAATACCTTTAGGGTTGCATTTTGTGGTTTGTTAGCGAAAGTTTACCTTTAAAATACATCAAACTTATACAACGCTGTATAAAAATATTTAAGCTTTTTAATATATAATAATATATGTACATTTTTAAGATATTTTTGACCTTTTATGTATGTCCATAGATATGTACATGTGTTTTTACTTTTAAATAGAAAAAGCCGTTAAACCATTGTGTAGTATCGAGTACTCAAATGAAAAAGTATCGAGTAGTCAAAAGTTACCACTTTTTACAACACTAAATGTCACGCACTACAGTTTATAATCAAAAAAGTTGGCAACAGCGCGTAAAAGTTGGCAATAAAACGTTTACAAAACATTCGTACAATGATGTTAACTTTATCGTGAGTTGAATAAAATGAGCTATTGAAAAATATGTACGCTAAGCATATGCATTTATGTATATGTTTATATACATATTGTACTTTACGTTTATATAAGCTTTGAATATTAAATAAACCTGCAAACACATAACTTAACGTTCAAAAAATGTTATCAAATATGTTTAAAAGGTTGTTTCAAGTTAACATCCAATTTGAGATTTACCTAATATATATTTTAGAAATAAATATCTTCCTAACATGTTATTATATGAGACACAAGCGTGTTGAAATTCCTTTCAGAATTAAAAAAAAACGACAACACTAACAGTTATACACATTTTTGGAACTAAAGTTTATTGCTTTTTTGCAATGATTTTATTGCTATGAAAAAATTACGCAATTCGAGTAAGTATCGATAAATTTCATTAGATATTTGGTAAAGAAATCCCATCGATACCCATTCATCCAAACACTCAAAATTATTTATATTATACCAATTGTGTAAACACAATAGCCAAAATCACATGCAAAAGTCATTTTTTATTTATTAATAATGCATAAATAAATTTGCCTCGCATGTAAGTTAATTCATTTCCAAACGAAATAAACATATTGAAAAAGTTATCGCGTAAACTCCCTTTATATACTTCTTTTGTAGTTGCCAACTTTCATTTCTCAAATGCTAGAGAGCCACATTGTTTATATAAATACGGCAACTTTATAATTCCATTAATTTACATTTATTTTGCCCACAGTTTTGCCGTACATGTAATTTCAATCTAATAATTTTGCTTAATTTACCATGGATTATTTAAGATCGGTATGTCGAGTATGCTTACAACATAATTCGGAATCGAATTCCTTTTTTGACGAAGTGGAATATGAAAACTATATAAAGTTAGCAGAAGTATTTAGAAAGGTCACTGACGTTGAGGTATGGTGATACATACATATGTACATTACAATTGATTTTTGTTATATTTAACTGCTCCACATACACATAGGTGGCAGAACACGATGATGGGAAACCTTGTTATTTGTGCTCGGAATGTACTGAACGTCTTTTAAACGCCTATGATTTTATTAGCTCTGTTGAAAAGGCTGAAAAAGACATCGAAAATTATTTAAATGATGAAAACCAAATTGCAGAAGAGGTGGAGGGATGCGATGAAGATTTTCAAATAGAATCTACTGATATAGAAATACATGATATTGAGATATTAGATGAAGAGTTTCAATTGGAACAGGAGCAGCACTGCGTATCAAATAATGAATTGGTGAAAATGGAGAAGGTGCCTGAAGAATCATTTGTGGAGGTTCTTGTTAGTAACGCGTGCGTAATGCCCTTAAATACAATATTTTTTTAGCTAACTCTAATTAATTGTGTATGCACTAAATATTTTTAGAGATGTTCTTCAAGCAAATGAAACAAGACGAGTAGATGATGCTCTTGGATCACGATTGTCTAAACGTTTGTCTTCTAGCTGTTACAAATGCAGCTGTTGTCAAAGACCGTTTGCCAAACTTGAAACTTTAAATCGACATATGAAAGCGGCTCATACTAGTATTTCGGCTGAAGAGTTAGCAAATATTTCCACACAAGCAAACACCTCAGCAGAGGATAAGCAAATCTCGTGCTCTTATTGTCCACAAATGTTTAAGCGTCGCAACAACTACATTCGACATTTAAAGGCCGCACATCCAAATGATTTTGAAGAACTTGCAGACGAAGATAAGATGATGACCAAAAGTCGACAAAACCATAAAAGAGGCACCTGTCCTTATTGTGGAAAGATTTTCTCGAATGGCAGTCTTATTGTTCACATAAGAAGACATACAGGCGAAAATCCTTATCAGTGTGATCAATGTGAAAAAGGATTTCCCCGGCGTCAAGACCTTGTTGTTCATCAACGAAAGCATACAGGCGAGAAGCCTCACATATGTACAATTTGCGGCAAATCGTTTTCTCGGGCAAATAAATTAGCTCGTCATATGCGCGTTCACACCGGAGAACGTCCATATAAATGCACAAAATGTCAGCGAAGTTTCGCTCAGTCAAATGACCTTAAAATCCATATGCGGCGACATACTGGCGAAAAGCCATACAAATGTAGTATTTGCTTGGAAGCTTTTATCTGTGGGGCGCAATTAAAAACGCATAAACGGGTTAAAAATCATCATTCTCCCAACGATGAATACGACCCGTTTGCAAGTTGGAGAGTTTGCAAACGTGAAATAAAAACGAACGATAAAGACATAGGACAGACAAATATTAAGGAAGAAGTTGAAAATTAAAATATAAATTTTGAGCTTGTACAAATTATGAAAAATTAAACAGTAATAATTCTTATTACAAAACATTGAATTTTATTGTTTCGGTCATTTATTAAAAAAAATACCTTAAAAATGCAGAATTTATTAACAACAGCTGTAAAAAATCAATAAAAATGCAAAAATTGTTGAATTTTTAATTTTTGAACAAATAGATATTAGTGTACTCGTAAACATGGTGTAATAACATAAGGTTTTGCATTTAGAAAAGGTTTTTGTGTTACCACTTTTGTATTTACATCAAGGTTTTTGTTTGTTTATTGAGTTATTGCAGTTTGGAGTGTTTTTTGTTTTAATTTTTATCAGCTTATTTTTCAAATAAATTAGACTTTTTAGTGATATCAACACATTCCAATTGAAATTTTCTCAATTTTAAATTAAAATTTCTTAATTTCAATTAAAAGTTGTGTTAATTAAAAAATCAAATTAATAAAAAAAAACACGTTTAACTTTCGTTCGTTGTAAACGATTGGTTTCGACATACTTACGCACATAGATTTATACATACAAACCATCATGCCTTTATATTTAAATTTAGTTTTAAATGCAAGTGCATTAAAAACTAGTAAGAGCGTTATATTCGGCTATACCG
>NDXZ01008148.1:0-41003 GCA_003055125.1 Paykullia maculata | reverse complement strand
GAATACGATTTTCCATGTAATTTGAGCGATTTTTTTGCCTCCATACAAGTCAACCCGCCCTAATGTACATATATGACTTACCAATTTTAACGCCTAAAAGTGTGTTGCACATTCACAAATGACATCGCTACGATCTTGCGAGTTGACTAAAAGCAACGAGTCACCATAAATACGTTAAAAGTAGATTAAATCTGAACGAAATGACTGAAATTAAAAAGACTTTCTACCAAATCCGACCTTTCAATACGTAAAGAAGTCAGACTCTGTTGCTTGGGATTGCCGGGGAAATTTTTTTTAAAAGGTTGGTTTCGATTTTTTACTACTACATTGTTTTAATAAGATAAGATAAGTTTCAGTCGAATTAATTTTTGTTTGTTTTATTTACTTTAATAATATAAAAAAAAATTTTTTAAGCCCATCCATTGTGCCCGCTTCAAAAGCGGTTCCAATGACTTTTGCCTTAAAATTGCCCGGAGAATTTTTTTATTCATTAAATAAATTTTATTAAATTAAAATTATTCACATTTATTTAAAGGTCTATAAATATTTTTTTAAAACTAGTTTTCATCTTATAGCGTAGACAGACGACAGCATTAATTTGCATTAGTAGTCTTAATTCAAATTTACTTGTAAATTATCCCAACCCAATGAGTATTAGATTTGCCGTAAATGCACGAAATCACAGTGAATTTTTTTTTGAATTTAGCTATTTCAATATGGCAGACGATGTGTCTAATTGTTTACAATTATAAAATTAAAATGGATTCGAAATCAATTGTTTTTAGCAAAAAAAAAAAAAAGGAAATATTAAAATATAAACATATTATTTCCATTTTAAGATTTTCTAGGGAAAATGCACAGGTTCTGTTAGAGCTGTAGATGGAAAGTGCCACCGATTTGCGATGTACAAAAATAAATGGGAAAATTTACAAAGTTAATATCAAACCTACAAATTTCCACAATTGCCTGTCTCTTATTTCAGAGTGTCCTACTGCAATCCCAACTTGTAGCAACATGTTCCGAAAAATGGTTGCTAGTGCATTTTAGCTTTATTTCAAATAAATAGTGCTTTTTCACCAACAGTATAGTTGCTAGTCATATTTTCTGCCTTCTATCCATTTGATCTCGAAGTAAATGATAAAAAAATTGGTTACAAAATAAACAGCTGTTTACTAAATGCAAAAACTGTCGTCTGTCAGAGTAAAACTTTAATTCACATTAGTGGGGTTTTAATGCAAATTAACTCTGTCGTCTGTCTACGCTATTAGGCTCAATTACAATACCAGATCTGTTCTGGAAACTATAAACAATTGGGCCAAAACTCGTTTAATTTGACCTAATTGTTTGGTCGTTAAAAGTGTTTCCCACAGATAGAAGGAAATAGATAATTTGACTAAGGAAGTCCCAACTATAAAGTTTAAAATAATATTTATTGGTGTTACATACGGAATGACAAACTTCCCAGCAAAAAAAATTATTTGGAAGCAATAAATGCTTCCTCTATTGCCTATTAAATTAAACCTTTATATATGCAAAATGATTATAAAGCAGTGTCTTCAAAAAGATTACTTTAGCTCTTTAAAGCAAAGTCTCTACGCAAGGAATCCCATACAAAAAACATGTAATCTTTCGTTAGAAGTGGAAGCGGTTTACAACCCTACTCTGTCTTAAAAAGCTTTCGAGGAAGCACCATTTTTTGCTGGGTTGTATGTACCATCTATGTCCAATGGTGTGGGATGGTATATGACTTATAAAATAAAATATTTATAAATTTATGTTACTCGTTAATAATGGATTTTTTTTTCTTTCTTTATTATGTACCAATATGATAATAAATTCTTTATATTGATAAAATTTATTAGGAGGCAAATAATAGGTATTAGAAAGAAGAAAACTAAAATTTCCAAACATTAAGGAAAGCTTTCTTTCTACATAACATTTTTTTTTATTTTATATAAACTATAAATTTTATATATACTGACTGATTCAGCTGATATTCTATGTGTTAATTCAGCCGAAAGATTACGAAACTTTTGCTTTGTAGTAAGAACGTGACAATGTTTCCCACCGACAAAACCAATATGACCAAATCGAATTAAACATACACAAGAACCTAGAATATTTATGTGTTAATTGAAAATAAATACTTCTTGGTGTAAAATTTGAAACTAATACCATTTTGTGGTTAAATGGAGAGGGTATACAGAATTTCTTCATTCTATATACATACATATTTAATAGAGGGGTAGTTATGATTTTTCATAGCCGAATATAGAATTCATATTTTTTATTTATTATTATGTTATGACCCAATGCTTTTTGTAAGAGTGAAAGGCATGAATGTATACATATATGTATGTATTCTTAACAGCCCATATGTACAAATGTAATAAAAAAAAGAAAGCCCTTGGAAACTGTAGAAGCATTATTTATTAGTCAACCTATTAACGATAAATATATTTTTCTATGGTTATTTTATGTTTCCCATGTTAACATTATCAAACGAAATAGACAAATGTGGTCACAGATAAACCTACATATTACAAACAATGTTTATACATAAGTATGTATATACATACATACATAAAAATTAATGCATATAAATAGATCTTAACCATTTTATGTTCAAAGTTATTTATAGGATTTTTTTTCATTTTTTTAATATTTTGTTACGATTAAAGAAGGCGCTTTAATACTTTTTAGAAAATGTTTTAAGTTGTAAGTAAATGTATTAAAAAAAAGAAACATATAAATTTATTAAGGATAAGAATATTGCTTAAATTTTTTTTTACTAATAAAACTGTTTGTAATATCAGCCATTTAAGCCTTAAAAGGGTTATAGTTATATGTTAACCAGCCATAAGAAACATTATTATCTTTCACTTACCCTTTAAACTAAAATTAGTTTCTTTTATAACAAGCAGTTAAAAAAGACCTAAAGGTTAAATAACTAAGCCCAAAAGGGTTTTTAGAAGCGCATTGGCAATCAATTGCTCTGTGTGCTAAATGGCTATGTGTGCTTATAAAGTTAAATGTGTTATTTAAAGATCTTTCCCCTGACACTTTAAAGCCTATAAAGTGTTTTTAAAAAATTGTCTATCTCTTGTTAACATTCATAGGTTTAAAAAAAAACTTTGCAAAAACTTTGTAATGATTTAAAATGCTTAAATGCTGTAGTTGCAGTAATTATCTATTGACATTTTAACTCATTAGTTTAATAAGGCGACATCATTAGAGGCAAGTACTTAACACGCTCGCTTACAAATAGGGATTTTGTGTTGAAAATGAATGCATATACCCAATAATTTATCTTGAACATTTGGCTACCCTGTTGTCTGGCATCAGCATGAAATTTTTTGTAACATTGATAAGTTTGACAGTTTATTTCGAAAACTTAATTTTGATAAACAACTTTAAAATAAATTAGTTTTTCTTAAATAAATTATATATTTTTTTTAATAAAGTTAATATATTATCGAATATATTGGCTAACCTTTAATATGTTATTATGTACTTTTTAAATTTCGTTTTCTTAAAGTAAGTAACTTACTTCTGCCATAAATGTCAACATATGTACATACGTACATCGACAGCGTATTTCGATGGCAATAAGTCATGCTATTTACTATACATATATTGGTTACTAGGTTGTTATACTTTTGCCTTAATTAAACCATAATCATACCCTTTTTTAATTAGCATTTGAATGTATTTTTGAAAATCATTCAAAATAAAATATACAATTAAACATTTTGTCAAATCATCAAAGTTTCATTGGTTTTAAGTATTTATTTGAATGACGAGTCATTTGTTAAAGTAACTTTAGCCCTCAGTTGCCAATAAATGTTTTGTTGAAAAGGAAATATTTTATTATCGATGGAACCCAAGCTTTTAAAAAAGTTTCTTCTCATATCATTCTTTCAACACTGGAAATATGAAAATCACCAATCTAAAAAGCTTTTTAACATTTTGACCTGGGGGACCAAATACATTTTGTAATTAATAACACATACAACCTAAAAAACAATTAAATATTACTTATAATCTTAAACTAAATAAAATAAATATATTTTATTTGAAACAATTAATTTTGTTTTATTCTGGCTCAAGTTCATGTTTAAATTTTCAACGAAATTTAATTAATTTTTTTAATTTTTTTCCATGTGATAATGAATGAATAATAATTTGAAAAGTAAATTTTGCCGACACTAGCGGAGTGGAATATTTTATTTGTATAAAAAAAAAAAGATAAAGTCATTTTAAGGCAATCAAAAACGGTTCACAGGAATAATTTTTACATATTATCATGAGATTTTTGCAACTACAAAATTCATGTTACTTGTGCCTTATTGTATTTGTTGCCGCGACGCACAGTTTAGCCAAAAATAAAACTAATACATTTAAAAAAAAATTTATGTCATATTTTATAATGACTTTTTTAAAAAAAGTTAATTATTAATGAAGAAGTTATGCGAAGTCGCACTTTTTGGTAGAAATTTAACTTTTCTTAAATATGCGAAAATTAAGGTAAGTTTAATGAGTTAATGAAATAAAATGTGTTGACAAAACTGTATTATTTAAAAATATCTTGCTAGATTTATATCATTAAAATATGGTACCATAATTTGTATACCCACATGTGGCCATGTCCATATTTTTATACCCTTCACACACACACATGTGGTGAGGGTATATATAGGTTTGTCATTCCGTTTGTAATTTCTTCAATATTCATTTGCGACCCTATAAAGTATATATATTCGGGATCCTTATAGATAGAGAAGTCGATTTAGCCATGTTCGTCTGTTCGTCTGTCCGTCTGTCCGTCTGTCCATCTATCCGTCTGTCCGTTTTTCTTAGAACCATTTTTTTGGGCTTAGAATATTAGAAGTAGTGCGTGTGTACATAACTTTATGAAGTTGCAATCATTATTTTATTTATTATGATATTTTTTTAAATTCAGGATATATGAAAAGGTTACGAATCCTTACGCGAATATATGCCAAATTCAAAAATTTTGTTTACTTCGTCAACTTAAACAAGCTTTTTGTATAGTTTTTTTTTTGTATTTTTTAGGGACATTTTAAAGCAAAACGTCTCCAATTTCATGAAGTTAAAATCATATTTAATTACTTACGACATTTTTTTTTAATTTGAGATATATGGGAAGGACACGAATCCTTGCGAGGATATTTAACAAAATTAAAATGTTTTATTCTTTGTGAATCTAAACAAGAGTACTAAATCTTACCGCTTTACGATGCCTCTCTCTATTTTAGGGGGCTTCTTATATGAAAATCTTACACTGTGCAACGTTGTCACGTTATTTAATCCACATTGTCTATGGCTTTGTTGGGTGTATTGGAGCAAGTACTCTCTTTCTATAAATACAAAATAGCAAATGCTCAGGCATTAATTTAATAGCGAATGCAGAAGTATTTATTTCCGAATACAATTAGCATGCAGACAACTTTCACGGTGTAAAACATGATTAACTTAAATGTCAAAGAGAATCCTTTATTGTGTGCGTTTTTTTGCAAAACCTTCTTTTTTATAAACAATAAAAATTTATTAACAAACCTTTTTTTCCACAATGCGCCCAAACAATTTTTAACATTTGTATTAATTTCAGGCTTTTTTCTTAGAACTGTTGAAAACAATTAAACAATTTTTTCCCCTTCCAAATCGAACCATCCCTAATAGCCGTTTGTGTACATCCATTAAACAATTTGATAAAACAAAGGGCGCATGTAAAATAGCGTCCAAAAATGTCACCTTTCTTGTAAACTCGTTAAAAATTAATTACATTACAAACTTTTGTATTGTAAACATATCTATTTATGTATGTGTGTTCTAGGGTATTCAATTAACTTGATTGTATTTAAGTTAAAAAGATTTTTATTTCATAAACCAATTCAGCAAAGCTTTCTGAACGCTGGTTTTTTTTTATAATTTTCGTATAACCAAATGCTTTATTGGGGGATATTTAATCTGCTAAATTTGAATGCTCTTAATCAATAACAAATGGCTCTTAAACCTCTTTAATGATTATGTTTTGTATATCAATAAAGCAGAGAGTTTGCTTAATAGCAAACATGTCACTATTTGGTAAGATTCTGGGCTGGAGTCATAACTAAATCGAATTTCTTTGAAAATGATGCTGGTCGATCAGTGACTGTTATTTTCACTCATTATTGATTACATGACTTCAACAAGACGATGTTTTCTCTTGTGATCAGAACTCTCTTCCTACAAAATATGATTTCTGTGTTATGTGATTTATTTTCCACACAGTTACAGTCAAAGACTTAGGCTAAGAAGCCCCTAATGACACGTGCATTGAAAGAAATAATTTAAAGCTGCAGCACCAACAAAATTCAGCTAAATATGTACATAAATGAAAAGTTCTAACAATAAACTACGTATGTATATGCTGGTCTGATGTGCCTTTTCATACATAACTTTTAGCGTTATTGCGTATTATAAAGTTAATACAATTAGGCCCATTTTCACATCTTAGCAATAGTAAAAGTACGGACGCTATCTGACAGATAAAGAACTATTGAACCCCGCTACTTTGTATGTAAAAGGTTGTGGTCTATGATAAACAAAAGCTAAAAAGATAAAAAGGAAGTTATATTTTATACAGAAGTTGTGAAAACGAAAAATAATTAAAGGTTACTTTATTAGTCACTATACCTGTAGGTACCATTAACTATTTTCAACTTTATAGATAAGATGTGAAAACGGACCTTAGAATGCTAAACTCTTAATTTTCTTATAAAAAAATATTTTATTATTATTTAACCACCTCAAAATTTTTTATCGAATGAACCAATCATGATACAACCATTGTATAATGGAACAAATCATAAAACAATAAGTCAGGTAGCAGGGTCTACGTAAGTTTTTAACAATGTTTATAGAAGAAAACAGTTTTTTGATATTTAATCCAAATTGTTTATATAATTTAAGCAGACCCTTATGGCTCCTCCAGATGTGGCTAGTAAGGGTATATTTCCTAAGGAAGGTGCCCAGAAAACTTAATTCATTTTTAAATATTGTGGTGAAATTATATCTTAGGATGAAACTGCAAGGTGTATTTCAAATACATGTACTCTTTCCTCTTTCAATTTAAACAATGACTTCGTTGTGGACGTTACGTGCAAATGCAATAGAATACGTTTTGCCAATCATTTGACCAATCCTAATTGTTTTGCTAAAGTTATGATGGTCACAGGCGATCATCGTATTGGCATATAAACGTGCTATACAACCAGGAGAAAAACTTTTATTTGATTATAGATACGGTCCCACGGAAATTAATTTATTTTTTTATTCTTTCATTTAACTTTATATTTTACTTTAAACAGATGTTTATTTTAAATTTGCAATAAAAACTGGTAAATAAAATTACATAAAAATAAACATTTTTGTAATTTACACACTTTTTGCAACATTTTTTGTAATGGGTTTTGTTCTAGATTTAAATATCAACTACTTGGTTATAACGCCCTGGACGGTACATTCACTTTTTTGTCTTGACTTATTCTCCACTGCCACGGTTATCCGTGTTGTTCATAACGCTAGTATATGTTGACTCTCATTGGTTTTTTTATTTTTCTAGTACGGCAGAGGGCTTTTCCAGTTTTTGTTCTCTGCCTTGCAAAATGTCGGCCAATTATCAGAATCTGTGGGTGTTAAATATTTTTAATTTTAAACCTTTTTTTCAATGTTTATTTTTAATTAAACCACAATTACCACAACTTTTTCACAGACATTTAAAGATTTTCCAAGAAATTTTTGTTTTTTTATAACCAAAAAATGTAAACATAAACCAAGTTTAACATTTCAAATGTTATTAAAAAAATCAGCTGGCTTTGTAAGTTTACCCGACTAATTGTATCGTGGAACAAAAATTACTTAAAACTTAAGAAAGTAAAAAAACTTTAAAATCAATGATTATATATTTTAAAAATGTTAGAAAACACAAAGTAGTTTTGTGTGAAGTTTTTAAATGATATTGATTTTCAAATACAAAGTAGCTACTACGATACAAACTCCATCTTGTGCACTTTATGTAGAAAACAAATTGTTCCATATAAATTGAAATCTTGGATAAACCTTGCATAAACTCATAAGCAGTTTTGTTATACTTTTTTATGGAAAACAAGGATGCGTTAAATATATAAAAAAATATTTCGAATATTTTAATATTTTGTTAAACTATTTGATTACAACGTGGTTAATTAACAATCTTTAATTGATGTCAGTAATTGTTATTTACTCAAAAAATTATTAAAAAATAACTCAAAATCGTCAATTAATCGACTATAATAAATCGATTGAATACCCTAATTTGGACATAGTAGAACATGCAGTCAGTGTTTTTACTTAAAATTAAGCAGCCAACCAACCAAACAACAAACAAAACACTTTTAATTGGTTTTTGGTAAAATGATTATGAAACCAAAAACAAAAATCACCACCACATCGCCACTAAGTGTTTTGTATAACATTTTATAATTATTTTATATTCCAATATCACACCTACAAATTTTAGATTAAAATTCAATTATTTTGGTAAAAAAAATGAAATTAAAAAAAAAAAAATACATCTATGAGTTTAGAACTTTGTTTATTAAAATAAAACATTAAATATTCATTCTAGCTTTTTAAGAATTAACAAAGTTAAAGAATACCTTCGTTTAATATTTTGTTATACACATTAAAAAAAAAATCGGTTGTTTTTGTTTGTGCCATTTAGCAAAACTAAAGACAAAATATTTTGTATTAAATTGAATTCGTTAAATACAAAAGCATTTCTTGTGTTCTACAAAACGTTTTTGCCACGAGCATTTTTTTAAGATTATGCTTGGAAACGAGAAATAATTTTATTTATTCTTTAAAATATTGTTTTAACGTGGGTTTCTTTAAAAATTTTTGCAAATATTCATAAAACAACTTTATGTTCTTTTATGTATGTATATACAGTCACTCACAGATTATTTGATGCAATTAATTTTTTCTGTTTAAATCTTTAATAAAAACAAAACTAACAGGACCTAAAGAAAAAATTAAGTATCCTTTTAGAGAGAAAACGTTCTCGTTTAACAAAGTTTCATTGATTTTTTAAAGAACTTTAAACTAAGAAAACAAAAAATACTCCCTATTTGCACCTCACAGCTTACTGGATGCATGCACTTGTTACCACAACCGTATCACAAAGCAACGTAATTTTATTGCTCTTTTTTCGCTATCCTACATCTGGTAAGGTCTTGCGTTGAGTTTTTAGTCCGATTTTGTTATGAGAACTGTCAATTAAAAAACATTTAGATCAGTCTGCGTACAACGATAGAACAACGGAAATTGGCTTTAAATAATTTAAAAAATGGAAACTTTTAATGATAAATAGCAGAATGGTGGACATAAATATTTCCACAATCAAAGAAAACCATTGAAGGCTTCATTCATGAAAATCTGGTCCATAAAAGAGGCAGAAAAGCACAAAATAAAATTTTTAATAAACAAGATGCGCAACATATTTTAGGAAAAGGCTTTAAGCTTCAAAACTGGCTTGCAAAGTTAAAGCTTTGAAGCTGAACTGGGCAAACAATGTTGGGTTGAATTTATTCGTCAGGTTTGCGGCAATATGATTTTAATGACCCAAAAAACCTTTAATCAACCCAAACAACAGACTACGCAGACTAAATTCTGCCAAAGAACTTTTCAAGAATGCAGAATTTTGGAATTCAGGTATCTTCGCTAACGAATCAAAATGTAATATATTCGGTTCAGATGGCATGTCCTAAGATCTTGGAAACATGTTCTTTGGCAGAATTAATTTTCATAGTCTGTTGTTTGCGTTAATAATAGGTTTTCTGAATCTTTTTTAATTGCCAGTTCACATAACAAAGTGTGACTAAGAACTCAACGCAAGACCTTACCAGTAGTAGGATAGCGAAATATGAGCAACAAAATAACGTTGCATTGTGATACGGTAATAGTAACAAGTGCCTGCCTTAAATAAGCTGTAAGTGCAAAAAGGGAGAATTTTTTGTTTTCTTAGTTTAAAGTTATTTAAATTTCGATTTTTTCAAAAAATTTCAATACTTTGTTAAGCGAGAACATTTTCTCTATAAAATGATGCCAAATTTTTTCGTAAGTCCCTGTTAGTTTTATTTTTATTAGAGATTTAAACAAAAAAAGAAATGAACTGCATCATATAAGCTGTGAGCGACTATATGTATATCAAATATGTGCTCTTAAGCGATTGTGTTTATATTAAAAAATTTTTTAAGATTAAATTGTAAAATATAGTTATTTGTAACATCTTAAAGGAAATCTTTTTATTTGTAAATTTTTTTTAAATATTATTAAATATTTTTAACAATATATTGTTCTCTTTACTATGTTGTTTTTAAATTTCTTGCATTGATTAATCTAGCTTGACTTTTTGCAAATGCTGATAACGGCACAAGAAGTTGTGAGTCAGGCGGCTTAAAAATATTTTAAATGCACTCAGTCAAGATAATTCCAGTCATAGGGTCAAAGTATGTTGACCTACCAGCAATCTGTTAAGTGTTAGGTAATAAAATTGTCTACCAGTTTGTCTTTGTTTTAAATTTGGTGGGGTTACATATTACAGAAGCAGATGTTTGGTCATTGTTATAATTAAAAATACTTTATACGAAAATAGTCTAAAATTATGAACGAGGTCACAAGGGTGGTATGGCTTAGGATAATGTAAAAGCTATAATTCATATATTCATACACATATTTAGCATAACAGTTAAGCAAGCAGTGGGTCTGTCCAGTTAAAAGTAGTAAAGCAAAAGCTTATTATTAATTACACAATTAGCATATTTGCATTTATCTGCTCGCCCTAATTGAAATCAATGGAGGTTATTATCTTTAACGAAGACCCTTAAATTAGCAACTATGTTTAATGAATAGACAGCGACTATAACAACAAAATTTGTTTACATAATACAGAGTCATAATTACAAAATTTTAACTTAATTGAAAGTCATTTATAGTGCAGACATGTGGTTTTAGTAGGATGGCGCCACACACCGTAGAGTAAACGATACAATTAATTTTCACGAAATTGGCCTGCTAACCAACAAACTTCTTTATGTTTTTGATGCGATTAAAAATATTTTCTTTAGGGATACATTTATAAATGTATGTATATCTTATTGTTAAGCATGCATTAACGAATTTTAATAGATTTTCCTTGAAAGCGAAATACGGTGTTCAGACATACATTCTTAATTGAGTCAATAAGCATTTGACAGCTGGAAAATAAAATTGTTTTTATTTTGGTCGTGATAATTTGTTCCGAAGTTTAGAAAAATGCAAATAAATTTTTTTTTAAAGAAATTACTGTTATTTATATAATAACGCCCTGGATGGTTATTTTTATTTTTTTTTTTGTAACAAATTTTTTATATTTTCTTGACATTTGTCTTTTGACTTTGTTTTACTTACTAAACACACTTGAAAACATTGTTGCATTTCAAGTTTAACTAAATTTTTATTACAATTTATAATTTATTGTACAATTTTGTATGGAATATTGAGTTCAATAATGGCATTTATTGCGATAATCTCAATAAAGGTGTATGTCTGAACACCGTAAAAGGTAAACAGTTGTTGTTTTTACCTACTTTGCTAATCGTTTCTTATCAGTACAATAACCAGTTGCTTGCATTAACTTCCAAAGGCTTAATTTTGCTAAACAAAAAAAAAAGTGCTAATATTTTCGAAAGCACCTTTTTGTTATATCATCCTAGAAAAAGAAATTTAATGTTTTCAATTAAAATATAGTTTAATACTTTCGTAATTTTAAAAACAATTTATTTTACTTTGTTTCTATAACGTTTATACTTTAAAATATGGGGGAAAAATGGGATTATTTTAAAAGACATATTTTTATAGTAAATATATAGAAATAATGTACACATTTTAATTCTTTTAATTGTCAATTATGAAAAAGGAAAATGAATTAGTTTTGTAATATATCACTACATCTGGAAGCTCAAAGATTTTGCCATTAATTTAATTTTAAAGTAAAATCATATTTCAATCGTTTTACGAAATTCAACAATGAAAAGAATGTACTAAATTAATTAATTTATTAGTACAGTAATACAAAAACTAATAGCAAGAAACAACATGACCCTTTTATTTTATTTGCCAGAGCTTTCTTCTTACTTGGTTCACAAAATTAAGACAATAATACACTTTTGGAAATTCCCTAATCCACAAAGAATTTATGCTTAAATAAGAACTAGTTTGAATGTGTATTTGTCTAGGCAGCTTGAATAAAATGTCTGTCATTTCAGTAATTTGTTGCTTATTTACCGTCAATCATTAACGCTTACATAAACATTTGGTATTTAAGGATGGTTGGGTGGTTGGGTGGTTGGATGGTTGTGTAGTTTTATTGTTTCCTTTCTTTCGACATATTTTTATTAATTCAAGTAAAAAGCAACAGCTGTTTTTTCCCAAACAATCCTATGGTTATGGCAAGTTTTCTTTATGAGTATTAATTAATAACGAATTGTGTCAAACATATCGCATACCCAGTTCAAAAGTGACACAACTCAAAATTTTTAACTGTTCAGAAATCGAAATAAACTATTTTTGACATAAATAAAAATAGTTAAAAACAAAAACGTTGGACCATTGAATTCGAATTAAAACTATTTAGCATTTAACGTAGGGATCTATTTCCATTATATTTTCTGACACAACTAAAAATAAGTCACTTTTATGAATTGCAACTTTATACCAATTGCAACATTAAGAAAGACATAACTGCTTTTTAGCAACAGTTAACAAAAAAAAAATACACTGATATTTTTCTTATAGATAAACAAGTGTATTGTGCATAGTTTAAGCATATAAACTCGAAAAATGAAAATTTTGAGTTGTGTCACTTTTGAACTGAGTGTGCGATATATTGTATGTTTGAGTTCTAAAACAGTTGAGAATTTTATGAACAAACACACGCACTCATTTGTTTTTTCTTTTCATTCAGCATCAATTGGCATTAGGAAAAAATGTAGTGGATAATGAAATAGAGGTGATAATATTTGCAGGCATTCAATTTAAACTTTTCTACATTGCAGGAGGCAGGAAAGACTCCTGCAGAGACTAAATGACACATAGGAAAATAACAAAAAAACATTTTGCAAATTTCTTCATACTATTATTATCAAGAAAATAACTTATTATCAATAAAATCTAATACATTTATAGTATTTACCTATAACTTAAATCGAGATGACAATTTAGCAAATTTATTTCAAGTTTTAATATTTTTCTTTGTTTGCTAAAAATTAAAACATAGGTCTGCAGGTAACTTGTTTAATTGCTTAGCAATAATATTTACTCTCAAGAATTCAAATTTCTGCATTGCACAAAGCAAGCTAAACATTAAATAAATATTAAAATATTTAAAGCCTTTCACTGAAACTTTTGACAATTTCATTTACGTATAATTCAAAAGTTAAAAAATTACTTTTCACTTATTTATTATTCAGATTGTAAATATATTTGTTACCATATTTAGATCTTTGTGTCTATTAAGTTAAGGTTGCAATAATATGAAAATAATGCAAATTCCTTTTTAAATATTGTGTGTTACTTACCACTTATTTTGTATATCCTTTGATATGCACTTGAGTTCATCTTTACGTGGATCTGAAAAATACATACATAAAAATACTTGGGTTAATATAAACAACAAGAAAAGTTTTAAATAAAAATTGTAGTTCAGAAAATTGTTAATGATTAAATGTATTTACTAAACATATAAATGCCTTGCCTTGCACAAATGTTATATGAAAGGTTTTATAAATTATAAAACAAATATTTTGCTTGACATCTTAATATATATAAAATTATTTCTTATCCGCTAGTACGTATGACTAATATTATGTTTTTACATATTAAATCCATATCACTCATACGCAAATCATATTACATTTGTAATTTGAGTTGGCAGGGGCTTTATTTAATGAAATTGTCCTCATAAATATATATTTTTTTCTGAATAATTCTTATAACCAAAGATGTTTCTTTAAGTTGGTCTTAAAATAAATAAGAAATATTTTTGAAAATTTTTTCCTTCCATATCCATGAAAGTTTTTTTTTTTAAATATTTTATGTCAGAAAAATATGATGTAGCAGCATATTTTACAGCTTCTTAAAAAGGTTTAATGAAATTTATTTCAATGAAAAAACGTTTTTTTTTTATTCCCACCTTTCATCTACAAAAAAACATATAATGAAACTTACTGCATACAAATTTCATGGTAAAATGCAATCATAAGCATCAATTAAAAAATAAATTGAAACAAAATATATCCTAAAAATGTTTACAACATTTATCGTTTAAAAGCTACGACACAGTTTGTAGAGTAGAAAAAAAACTATTTTGAAAAAAAAATTTTTTTTTTTAATATGTATAAAGCTTCAAATTTACTTAGCTTTAGCATATTCGTTTTCTATACACGATGCGAGTTGTTTTTGTACAAAATGGTAAATATTTATTAACTAGAATAGTATGTATGTATGTATGCCAAATACTTTAATTGTAATTAACTGTAATAGTAAATGTATTACTAAATATTGACTACATGAAGTAATATTCAATTAACATAGATTTGCTACAAAATTAAACCTCTTTTAAAGATTTATCACCGTAAATTCTTTGTAAAACAACAATTATAAAAATTATAGCTGTATTTTTTTTATTCCAATATTTGATGTACAGTATTTTGCGCAAATGTTAAAGAAAAGGTGAGTTAACTTAAATGCCCTGCTGCCACAATTCTGACAATTTGCGATGTCTATGGAACCAGAAAGCATACACTCATAAAGCAGCGCAGGTCGTTAGAAAATATGCGCTCTTACAGAACTATCTCCTTTGTTGAAAAAATTCCTGTAAAAGTTGTTGTAGGAACGATTAATGCATGCATTAACTCTATTGTACAGCATCCATTGGCAACTTTTGCCAATGAGGGCCATGTGAGGGCCAAAGAGATTTAGATAACTTGCAAGGGGCAACTTTTAACAATCGTTGCACCATTGCCCACTTTTCAATTTAATTTGAAAGTCTACCCAAGGCTATATTGCCATTCTCTAGGGTATATCATAAACAAGTCAATATCACGAATGCCTTAATACTTTGGTAGATGACATAGTGTCTAGTCGGCAGTGTCAGAGATGAAGTACACCTAAGTGTTGATTTTACTTGACAGTAAAGGGCCTTAAACACTGCAAGGCTGCACCCGAATAAGGTCCCGTAATCAATTTTGCATTCGCGAATATATCAGGTTTTTCAACGGTAAAATATTTGGCTGCTTAAGTAATGCTGAGTTGCTGGGTTCTTCAGTGAGTAAACTCTGCAGTTCCCGTAGCCAACTTTATTCAGTGAAGACTGATATTGCAAAAACGAAATTTGTCTCCCATCGCCTTTTTTAGGGGTGTGCAGCTCAAACGTAACAATACGTTTGAGTTCTGAGTTCTTGAGTTCATTTTTGGGATAATTTGATATGTTTTCTACAATACTGGTATATCTAAATCAACAAAGTCAAAGTGAGCCAAACTGAAAAACATGTTCAGCTTAGCCTGTGGAGTGAACCTTATAGCGCTCGTTATGGTGAGACAGACTAGCCATTTTTACTAGTTCAGTATTGGAAGAAATAATAATTTGTGCACTGCTCTTCAACAGATAAGAGTTACATTTAAAATTATGAGGCTGATGAAGAGACTTTTTATATTTCAGCAAAATACTATGTAAATATAAAACGTGTAACAGGCTTCCCTTCAAATATTGGTATTTAATAAATTTATAAGTAAATTAACAACAAAATATTTTATATTCAATTAATTTTAAATGAAAATTTTATTTTAACACATTTATGTATATTTTTCTCCTGTTTTACGTTCAACGGTTTAAGCCTGTAGACGTGTCAATTCCACATAATTTGTAATTATTTTAATTACATATTAATTATATTTACATTAAAATGAATTCAAATCTGACACACCAAATGGTTTTGTGCTCAGCCTTTTGTTTGTCTGTAACTCAAATATTGGTGGTACTTGAAAAAAATGTATTAAATGGTTTAATAATTTTCTATAAAATTATTTTTGTTTTAAAGATAAAATAAGATTTAGCTGGAAATTTTTTTCCAAAGTAATTACGAGTACTTTATTTGTTTACTTAAGAAAACGGCAAATCTGATAACAAGCCTCTTACAATATTTGAAGAGCACAGTGTAGTTTTTATTCGCAAGTTTAAGCGAGTCAACAATTAGCTAAACATAAGTTAAACTATGAACTTTTTTTTAATCAATGTTAAGCCTAAAATAAACAAATTCGAGTACATTTGAGATGTTGTTAAATCTCATTAGGATAATTTCCAAAATTCTATTTAAATAATGTTTGCTTTAATAATTAAAGCGTAAGAAAATTTCTGTCAGAACATTTGTAGGTAAGTCGACTTAGACAAACAAATCCTTCCACACAAGCAAACTTAACACATATTAAAATAAGCATTTTTGTGAGGATAAATATAAATAATAAAATTATTTTTGGCAATTCTTCTAGTAGACCTAAAAAATTAAATTTTTTTACACTTGAGATAATTAAATCAAAATTGACAACCCGTCAGGCGCATCAAACATTAAATTAAAAATTGTTAAAATTATTTTAAAAAGCTCAAATTAAAAATTAAACGCATAAGTTTATTTATTCATTTGTTTTTCTAAAAGTTATTTGTTAAAAAAACCAACACAAGTAAGAAAGATACAACTTAGATCGTTAGCAGCATCGATACAAACGCACTATACCCTTAACGGTTTTGGTGGTGTTAGGGGTTAAAAACGGAAAATTCTTTGTTACTTCACTTTCTTTTTTTGTTATTTTTTTACACCTTACATCTTTTGTTTAATTTCAATTTCTTATTAGATTTGCACTTTGTTTTTTTTTCCTTTTATACCTTCCACCATAACTTAAGGTGCTATAATGTTGTTAATCCATATATTACATTGCGAGATATTTTTCTAAGGCCCTTTTAATTTTCTGAGCTGATTAAGCTTTATCTGTCTGTCTATAGAACATGAAATTAACTTTTTTTTTGCATTTTACAGATGCTTTTTGTTATTAAAAACAACTTATGTGCTATTTATATCATACAAGTGAGTGTTTTGAGTGAAATTTTTGAATATATTTTGTTATTGTAACAAAAACACAAGTAAAATTTTCACTCAAAGCACTCACTTGTATTACAAAAACAGAACATTATTCGGCCAAATAAAAACGTTTTTGAAAGCAGAAGCTAAAAAAGCCATAAGAAAAATTGCAAATTACTTGAAATTTTATTGGGTTCAAAATTAAATTAAGTTAAAGTAAAATACACCTGTTTAAAAGGAAAATTCTTTAAAACAAAACTTAAATGCGATTAGAAAACTTTTCTTTTTTTACCAAATCAATCGGAAGTAGAGGTTGTGTGCAAAAAACTTTAAATATCATTTGAACAAGATAAATTTAAGGGGGATTATGGTAATTGAATGTGCACGAAAAAATAATGTCCACCTTAAGACACAGGCAGGTCTATAGTAAGTGTAAATGCTATGGAGGACCTAAGTCTGACGCAATTACTGACGATTACTTATAACTACGTAATGAAAAAAAGGGGAGCCATGCAAATTGCCAGTCAAAAATCACTGGAGCCTAAAGCAAATACTTGTGAGCGCGTGATTGATTTCCCCTAAAACAACATATACGCGCCAAAACCCTCTGGTTTTTTTTTCAAATTTCAATAATAAACAATTTTTCAGTTTATTTATTTAATTAAAATAAAAAATATAAAGGGAAATTTATAGAATTTATTTAATAAAAAGATTATTAAATGATAATAATTCATAATTTTGAATAAAAAAATGTGGTCCGTAGGGGGTATTTAAGTTTCACCGCAGCACAATGTTTATGGCATTTTTCCATGTTTTTTTTTATTATTTTTATTTTTTTGTCTAACAGACACCTGAATTGTTGTCATGAGTTGATGGTTAAATCTAGTGTAACAATGATCCGTATACAAACAAATAAAACACTACGTAAACGTGTTTTTATAACAACAAGAAAAATATTTAATTATGTGAAGAGAAAGTAGACAACAGTATTGGTTTTTTTTTTTGCTTCGAAAAATACAGTTTGCCAGAACTTGTTTTCTGTCGTAAATTTGTTTTTATTAATGAAAAAATAGCAGGATACCTGCAAAAATACTGAAAATATTTCTTTTGTAACACGCTGTAAAAAATTTTTAGATCTGTTTTTTTGTGCCTAAAAATATATGCATGTATATAAAAATATAAAATAAAAAAAAAAAAAATCTAATAAACATTCTTATTGTCGAAGAAAAAACTGGCAAAAACTCTAATGAAAACTTATTATACATATGTATGTATGTATGTATTAGGGTGGGTCGATTTGTATGGATGCCCAAAAAATGGAAAATCGTTAGGGGCGGATTTGTGATTTTACGAAGAATTCTAAAAACTTTGCTCTTTTGGCAAACTTAAAAAAAATGTTGAAATTTTTGTTAAAGAAAAACAAGTAAGAGCGCTATATTTGCCTGGGCAAAATCTTATATACCCTTCACCATGTGTGGCCAAATGGTATAATTTTTTTTAAAATATATTTGCAGTTTATTTCAAAGCTTCAAAATTATAAATTGTTTGTGAAAAACAAAAAAATAAATTTATTTGTGGGAAAAAAATGAGACAGTCGTCTTTTTTGCTTATATCTCAGCCGCTTAACAACCCTGGGTGACCTATTGGAGCTACGTAAACTCGATTTCAACATACACACGGATAGACGGACATGGCTAAATTAACTTCCCTATCTATAAGGATCCAGAATATATGTATATACTTTATAAGGTCGCAAATAAATATTGTAGATATTACAAACGGAATGACAAACCTATATATACCCTTACCACATGTGTGAAGGATGTGTGAAGGGTATAATAAAATATATAAATTTATATCGAGCTTGACATCTGAAAATAAAAAAAAGCTAACAAAAAAGAATACCTGATAATCAATATGCCTCGATTTAAATTTTTGTTATTAAGTTCTTTAGGAAGGAAAAACAAAGTTAAGGAAAATACAGACTTGACAAAAGGGCTGCCATTAAGTTTTATTTTTTTTTTTTGTAAAAACAAAACTCTGTTCGGGGACAGGGAATATTCTTATGGAAATAATTATTGCGATTTTTTTTAAACAAAATTCGTTACGATTATTAAGAATAATGAAATAAATATACTGCTAGCAAATATTTACATACATTTTTCTTTTACACACTCCTTTTTTGTAAATCATATTAGTCTTAAGCCGATCAATAGATTTCTTTCTAGTAATAATAAATCGCTGGTTTTAACAAAACAAAAGCATAATTTAATCAGTCCTATTTTTTTGTAAATAGAATATAAGAAGAAAAAGAAACAGAAATAAAAAGTATTAATAACCTTTTAAAAATATAACTTGCATATTAAAGCAAATGTATGTAGATTAATTTTATTCATTTATATAAAGGATGTTGTACCACGATGAAAAACATATTTCGAAGAAGCAATACTATTACAAATTAAACTTAATTAAGTCGGTAGTATGAAGTGCATATAATAAAATTGTTCATGTAGAAATGGCACTCAAGTCCGCAAATTTTTTTATTATTATTATTTATATTATTTAGTTTAACGTGTATTTCAATAAAGTAAAAAAAGGTTTATATTAAACTCAAAAAAATAATATAGGAAGATTTTTAGGATTTTTTCTAATTTAATTGGAAATAGTGAAAAAGATACTTGCAAGCCATGCTCGTTAGTACTCAACATTCATTTTACTTATTTCTCTCTCTTTATCATATTTGATATTTGATAACCAAGTCAAGAAAGCAAAATTAACGAAACAAAATTTCTCTTTATAGATGTAAATATGAATTTGAAAATAATTTAAAAAACTATAAAACATTAAATCATGTAACCCTTCACTACAGGTGACAAGGGTATATATAAGTTTGTAATTCCGTTTGTAATTTAAACAATATTCATTTGCGATCCCATAAAGTATATATATTCTGGATCCTTATAGATAGGAACGTCGATTTTATCATGTCCGTCTGTCCGTCTGTTGAAGTACACACCCGTTATTGGTATCAAACAAAAAAAAAATTTTTCCCTAAATTTTTGTTATTAAAAATAATCAAAATCCGAGAATTAAATAAATATAAATCGTATCTTGTTTTATCTAATAAATTGTAAGCTTAAGTTGCGTCATACAAATAATCAGTTCGGAGAGGATTCTTCTATTCATTTTTATATATTTATACCTAGAAGAGAGAGAAATTATAGAGTATAGAATTTGATAGAAAAGCTAGAAAAAAATCAAATGGCGTTTTGAGACTACCTTACTTATTGCATCTCGTTTAACAGCTTTTACTATAAATAACAACAAATTGAATGAAATACAATTTTTACAGCGCCCTAATACTTGAAACTTCTTGTCAGAAATGGTCAAAATTATACAAATAATTTATGTTCTGCTTTGTTTTTTCGCAAGTTGCAGTTTTATTATATACTTTTATTCTATTGATCGAAATTTGACCCTAATTCCTTAAGTCATAAAAAATATTATGATAGATGAAAAGTTTGTTTTCAAGTGTTGCCAATGTATTTTTGCTAGTAAGTATTTTTAGAATACTATAAAAAACACATACACATTGTTTTTTTCTAATCCTCTTTTATTTTTTAATATAATAAATAATCTTAAGCAGATTCTTTCTTAAAGTATTAATATTAATATTGATTGGGCTAGTGCAGCCTGGGCTAGAACCAGGCCGGGAACAGTGCAAGGGAATTTCCTCCATGCAAATGCAAACGAATTTACTGCCCTATGTTTCTTATAGGAATTCTAGAAAACTATATATACATAAATATACATTTTAATATAAAGATCTGATGAACCATACCTTGTATGGAAACTATAATAATTTAACCTTTTTTTGAAAACTACAGGAGAAGGACAACCTGTGTGTTTTTACATTTTAATAATGCATTATATGTAGCTACTGAATGATACATTTTATTTCGCAAACAAGTTTTGGTTTCGCTAGCTTAACACCAACATAAGAAAAACAACCAATAGAAGTTCTTGAAATCAAACTAAACTTTTGGGCTACGCTTGTGTAAATTCTCGTTGCTAAAATACTATTCAATACAAATCGACAAATGAAAAATAAACACTTTCCAAAGTTAACCAACAACAACTCCAACAATGTGAAATCAAAGCAAGTACGCGAAATAACTTTCATAGTTGCCCCATTTTTGGCAAAAATACGTCATATCTAACAACCCTACTAACGCGTTGTTCAATAAAAGAAATCGAAACAATATGAAATGGGAGTAAAATATACGATGCAGATAAAGTACAAGAAAAATTGTTACAAAGAAATCATAAATAAATAGAAAGCGTAATATTTGACAAGACGCCCGTCCTGCATTATAATAAGGAAAAACTTTAGGGAACGGAAATACAATAGATAAGACAGACAGGCATACACATACTTAATAGACATGATACACGTGTAGTATAAACAACAGGAAATCACGTTAAAAATTGTGTAACAAACTAATATATAAACAAATGTAGTTTTGATATTTTCTACAAAGTATTTTACAAGAGTTTTACACATTTTTTTTTATAAACGGAAATTATCAAAGAGTAGAAAACATTTTTGTTAACAGAAGAGAAGATGCAGGCAAAAGTTATCGAAAGTTTGTTGTCAATCGATAAAAGAAAAAGTGGAAAAATCTTACTATTTACTATATTGTTGCTACAGCAAAAACATAGCAACATGTTACGAAATTTATATATTTCTGTAGGAAAAAATTAATTTCAATATTCATATGCTTTTTAACCTAAGCTGAACCAAAAATAATACTTTAAAAACTCTAGCAGTAATCAGTGATTATAACAACATACCAGTAATTTCACTATCAATCTTTAAAAAAAATGTTCTCTTGTTCTTTGCTTAAATCAGTCAAACTTTCAGTGAATCAACTCATCCAGCGGGGGGCAAATATTGTAAAATGCTTAAATTACATTCACGTTAAACAAGCCCCTTGACGGTATTCGACCGACTTTTAATTTTTCAATCTTTTTTTTCTGAATTTGTTATTATATACTATTTAACAACATTTACAGGTTTTTTTACATTTTTGTAAATTTAAAAAAAAAATATTTCAAAATTAAATGTTAATTTATTTAAAAAAAAACTAATGTTTGGCTTTATATAAGCTTCTTTTTTAAATTCTAATAAAAAATAAACTTTCAAATACTTTATTAATATGTTTGTATGTAAAAAAGATTTACTTTAAAAAATCTCCTATAACAGAAAATTTGTTTTACGAGTAATTTCCTATAATCTTTTTTTTTATTAGAAAGTTCTCAAAAACTTTTGCCAGATTCTAATTTGTAATAACAATTTGAAAACTTTACTAAAATAGTGAATCTTAGCAATTTTAGGATGAACTTGCGACAAACAAACAAACACAATTTATAATTTTGTTGTTGTGTTTACAAAAAGAAACATTTGTTATTGCAGTTGGTGTTATTTTTGTTCTGTTCTCGCCTTAAGCAGTAGCAAGAGAAAATAACACTTAAATTAAAAGAGCAGAGAAAGTATGTTTTTCTAACAATAAAAACAAGAACAACAACGACAACACATAACGTGTTTGTTTTTTTTTAGTCAAAAGCAAGTTGTTTGTGCTGCTTTTTTTGTACTAATAAAAAAAACAGGGATGGAAAACTTGATTTTTTTTGATACTAATTGAAAATCGTTCAATACTTGTATGTAACCTGTGATTTTTCGCTGAGTTTTAATGTAAAAGTAGCTTAAGACACCAAGATAAATTAAAAAGTTTACCGTTACTTATCAGCTGCTTACCTGGTTAATTTATACTCAAAACAAAATTTGTTACTTATTCAGAACCTTTAAAAAACCCACCCATAAAATATTTGTACGAACATGCATTAATCTTTATTTTAATTAATTCTATTTTCAGGTTTTGCCCTTTATTGAATTAAACTATATCTATATACATATGTATGTATACATATGCATGAGTTTGTGTATGCAATTTACATTTTTTATTGCTTTGTACTTGCCTTACATAGGGTCACCACGTAAAATGAGATATGAAATTTTCATATCAGCAAATGTCAAATTTGATCGCAGGGATTGGTATTACACGTATGGACTGCAAATTATTATCAGTTTTGGTATCATAAGAAATATGCAATGGTTCTCATTAGATATCTTATCAGAACTATTTCAGGAAATTGATTGTCAAAAAAACACACATACAGTCAAATTTATTTGTAATATAAATTTAAAATTTATATAAAAAAAACAATTTATTTCAACATTTTTTTCTTGTTTTACTGTTTTGTTAATCTATATATATATAAATAAGTTGCATTGTGTTAGTAATTGATGTTCTCTGAAATGCGTGAAACGATTTTGTCAAAGTTTCTATGTATAAACGGCCTCTGTATGCGTATTGATTCATGAGTTATAGCTATTTTAGTGAACACTGCATTCATTTCGAAATATTTGAGTTAATATTTTGAAAACCTGAAATACAATTCGTTTTTAAAGCAAAAAATAAATGAATTCGAATTGATTTTTATATTTTCTTTTTTGCACTACGCAGTGTGCAGGGGGTTCGCTAGTTTTAACTGAAATTTAAGGCAGAATATCGTAAAAAAAACCTAAAAAATCAAAATAAAAAACATCTTTACTCTGTGATGGTTTGTAAATTGTGAAATTTTATAACATACGTGTTCTTATTGTTTGATATGAAGATAAATATTGAAAATCTAGTTCCGTTACTCTCTATATCATATTTCATCTCATCGAGACCTCATGTTAAAATGTAAAAAAAAATTGAATTCAAATCAAAAAGAGTTTATACATATGCATATGTATCGTGTACATATGTATGTTTTATTAACAAAAACAAAGCATGATTTGCTCTTTTTATAAATTAAATATGAAGTGTGTAAATATTTAAATGACTAAAGTAGTTTTTATAAACTCTTGCAGTTTTAGTAAACTATTTAAAACTTAGATACATATTTATATGTGACAGCAGTATTTGAAATATTCCTGAATGCTTACACTGTGTCCAAAGGGGTAAAGGCAAGGGGCAAACTCCACCTATTGCACTTCCCTGTAACCAATGTGGCTTTAACACAAACTTAATAAATATTTGCGTATAATTTAACATAAAAATATTTAGAGCTGATTAAAACAAATTGAAAAAAATACAAATTTGAAACATAAAAGATCAAAAGCAGAAGAAAAATACAATTTTATGTAGAAAAATATTTTATTTTGGAAGCAAAAAAAGTTGGTAAAAGTTGACTAATTCTATTGTGGTTTCCTTTTATATCAGGGTTTTATAATACATTTTTGAAAACTCAAAATCTTACAAAAACCTAGGTTTTTTAAAACTTTGTTGAAAAATTTTTATGTTGACATATAAAAAAAGAGTTAATTGGAAAAATAAATATCTGAAATGTTTTAAATTGTATTTTTTGTGCACGTTTAAAAAGTTTATAAATTTTTATATGAAATTCTTGATAAATTCACAATTTTAAAATTTCGTTTAAAATTGTTTAAAAATGGAAAACTTTTTCTAAATACACGGTATTTAAATATTTTTTTATACTATTTTTATATTAATTTCTGCTTATAATTAATTGCTTAATTTCTGAAAATTTCTTAAACAGCTTTAACAAACAATTTAATTTTTGAATGTTTTTCTTATATTTTATGAATATTGAAATAAGACTTTTTTACAAAAATTATATTAAATTAAAAAGTTCATCTTATTATTATTGAAATTATGTTTTGTATTTTGCAAAAATTTTACATAAAAAGCATTCAATTAAAAAATTTGAAATAATCAGAAATTTGTTTTTTAATTACTTTGAATTATTTTTTCAAAATTTCTTACATTAACATTCTGCAGTGAAAATAAACTCCTTAATCATGTTTAACCAAATAAATAAATTACTGGAAACCATCCCACTGTGCTCAGTACAAAGTCAAAAGGAAATTAAATTTGCAAAAAGTAAAAACTGTCAGCTGTGTGAGTCAGTTAAAAATACTGCAAAGTTTTAAACTTAAGGTAGAGGGTTTTTCAATAAGAACAAACCTATTACAAATCTTAAATTACCCACAGCATTGAATTTTTGTTACATAAACTAAAAAACTATTTTGCAATTATATAAAAACTATATTTGAATTGGCGGTCAGTTAAAAGTGGATGGGGGATAATGGAAGATGGATGATTTCAGACGAAATGAAGAAAAAACTGTTTATTATTAAATCTGAAAAATTTGACACCCGTTATAAAAAGGATGAGGTATATAAATTCTGTAAATAAATAAATACATAGAAGCACACAAATATAATATTCGCAGTTTTTTAAAAGATGGAAAACAAGAACTGAGGATGTTTACGCTAGACAAAGTTCATAACCTGTCTGAACCTAACATAATTAAAAAGAACTGCAGAGCATTTATCAGTTAAGGAGCCCATGTTAAAAGCTAAGTCTACCATGATATTCTTTATAAAAACTGTTCGAGCAAGTTTTATTTTATATATCATATGTCTTTAAAAAAACAAATCTGTTATGTCATTTTTGAAAAACCCTTTTTAACGGCATAAACACCTTTTGAAACTGGTTGTGAAAATGAATGAAACGTTTTACTAAGCCAGTTAACAAAAATGAAATTCGTTTATATTAAAGCACAAAACTAGAAAAATGTCCTTTAAATGGATGTTAGATGATAATCTTTTATCTGATTACGTTATATAATGCCATTTAGTTTTAAAATACAAAAAAGCTGTCAAAGACATTTCCCAACATCTGTAAATTTTTTTTTATTTTCTTTTACTTTCAGTTTATTTATTGTTGTAGCATGAAACGGAAATTCGTGAGAGGTAAAACTATTTTTTTTTTCAATTTTAAGAACGCAAAATAATTTTGTATGAAATCAATCTATAAAATAATGTTTTTTATGTATCTTTATATTTTTAGGTCAACCGCTTTAAAGGAGATTACACACTGGACAACTGTAACGAATTAAAAAAATTATTGTTGCTGTAATTAACTTCGCTTTGAGTTTTCCTTTTTTCTATGGTCTTGTTGCTAATGGCGCTAAAGATAAAAATCACTTAAACACGCACATTTCTAAAGGGGAGCTCTTTTTCTATTTTAAACATTCATTACAATTTCTAGAAATTTTTCAAATTGGTTTTTTTTATTTATCTGTAATTTAAGAGGATAAAATAAGTGTCAAAAATGTTGTGTATAAGTCAAATGGTTTGAAAATATTTGTTTTTAAAAACTTCAAAGGCTCAAGGGTTGTTAACTGTTTTCTGCTGTTTTTTTTTATTCTTCTGCGCCAAGAAAAATATCAAAAAAAATATAATAAGTTAAAAAAAAACCAGTCGCTAAAAGACCTTGATAACGAAGTTTGTTTACTGACTTAGAGCAATTAGCTTAAATTATAGAAGGACCATTTAAAACTACCCCAACTGAATAGGGTTAATTTGAAATTAGCAAAGAATCATTATTTGTTTTTACTCTAAAATTGCTGCACATTAATTTATAAAATATATTTTTCTTTTGGTTAAAAAAGTTAACAATTATAAAAAAAATGCTTTAGAGTCTTGTTTGAACTATTTTTATAACAAAAAAGAAAAAAAGAAAAAAAAACAAAAAGAGGTTCCAACAATTTATCTCTATGCTTAAAAGTCTATCTAAAGTATCTGAATATTTGGACTAAATCTGGGACACTGAATTTATCTTTATATTTTAAAAAAAATATTTGTAAAAAAAAATAATCATTGCAACCCAGCCTTTTGTTAAAAGTCTTATGTTAATTTTTTGTATCAAACTTTGTTCGGTACTCTTTTTTTAAACAATTTCTTTATTAAGATCAAAAGCTAAAATTGTCAAAACAAAAAGCATGGTTATATTCTATTTAAAAATTTAACTCAGAACTAATAATGCTATCTAGTTTAAACTTGCTGCGACACACAATTCCAATGACCAATTCCAATCAAGCCTACATATGAAAGGAATCAAAATAGAGGCCATACACCATCCACAGGTTAGTTAGGTTAAGGTGAAAGCCAACTCCAGCAAAACTTGAAATCAGGATATGATGTCTTTTTACCTAAAAAAACCATTTAGGACATCAGAACTATATCTGTTTTATTTTTTTTAACAGAAAATATTTTTTAAAGTTACTTAAAATGTATTATTGAATACCTTTACATTGGTGAGAGTAATATAAGATTTTGCATAGCAAAATATAGAAATTTTACGATTATGTTTTTATTATAAATTTGTTTGCAACTTTTCTTTTTGAATATATTTAAATCCGGCAGCTCAAGAATATCCCAAGAGAAGTTATATAGCTTCAATCAAAATTAACATTTATTTCTACATATACAGCCTTTTACAATAAAATCTAAGTAATTTTGCTGTCGTATTACTGTCTCTCTGAAATCATAAAACTTGCTTGATAAAATTCTTAAAACTGCAGAAATTAGCTTTAAAGTCTTGAATATTTATATTAACTATGCCTACAGTTTCTTTCAAATAGTTTTGTAAATTTTCAGTTAATCATTAAATTTTATTCATATTTTAGCTCTTGTCGCAAATATTGTTTATAAGTTAAAATTTAGTTCATTTCTGTACGTTTAAACAATGATTAAATAAAAGTTACTTGATATAAAAAATTTCTTATTTTTGAACTTTGCTTAAAGATCTTTAAAAAAACTGCTAACAAAAAGAAAAAAAAACTCCCACATCTGGCATTACTGTTTTCCATATTAAAGAAAAATAAGCAAATGTTCAACAGTAGTGCTCCATTAAAACAAAATAACACAGGTAATGCTTTTAAACATCTGATGCAAACATCAAAATATTTCAAAATCCATTTGAAATGTTTGAATGTGTCTCTGTCTAGTATCATTTCACGTTATTATTTATGTAAATTTTCGGAAATGCTTGTTTGTCACATGCAAGTGTTTAAATATTTAAATACGTATGCGCCTTCCTTTATGAAATAGTACTTTTGGTATAAAAAAAACAGAAAAAAGAGCTCTCCTTGAAAAAAAAGTGACAGTAACCATAAAACAATTTATTGCTTAACTTTACATTTAAAAGAAATAAGCCTATGGGACGTATGATTAATTTCTATTAAATACGCAACACTCATACGTATGTAAATATAATAAGCCGCTGGCAAATTATGACTTGTTTATGGAAATCTAAAAGCTATTTTATTAAAAATTTATTATTATTATAATTTTTTTTAATTTTTCTTGAAAGCCCTAACACGATGTTATACAAAAGAAATAAAATTGTTCATTTATTTTCATATATATAAAAATAATGATATTTACAACAGCTATAAAACATAGACTCACCCATCTTTTTTTTATCAATGTAAATAATTTTGTTCTTTCTTTTAGAATATATTTAAAAGCTCATCAACCATGAACTGTTTTGAAAATAAATGCGATAAGTCTGTATATAAAATAAGTTAAAATAATTTAACCGGTCTTATCGAATCTCTGATATACTCTATCAACAACATATTGCTTGAGTTGTAAACACTATGTGGATTTGTTGAAAATTGTTATAAAAAAGAATTAAAAAAAAATTTTCTATGTAGAAGTTTGCTAATATAAAATAATTTTTAGAAAATATCTTAAGATTAGATTTTTTCTTTGTTGTCAGAGATTATTCTTGGGAAAAGTTTCCAACCTTTATAGGAAATACTTTTATGTGAAACTTTCCTTCTGCTGGATAACTCTAAAGTCAGTTTAAATTGTTTTTAGTTTAGCGCGGCTTCCACTGATTAAAATCAGCATATTAACTCGGCAAAGTCTCTCAAGCTTTTTAAATGCTGTTTGCTACTCCTTATTGCATTGCCGAAGTGCTAAAATTTCTTAACTCCCTTTACCAGATATACAAATTTTCAGCTTTACCAGCACAGATTTATGATAAACCTTAACAAACGCAAGAAATAGTGGACTTCTTGGTCTGTTGCAGATTTCCAACATATATTATCGGCAAAATCCAGTGATTTCAAATGCTTAGTTGATATATTTATGTTGCATGCATTACAATTTAAAAGCAGTGGTAAAAGTGGGCTGCCTTATTTCATACCGATTTCAGTCTAACTCATAGAGCAAAATGAAAAACAAAAGGGGAAGGACATTTCTACTGTTTTCTGAATTTTTATTCATAGCGTGCTGATTCTTTCAGCTGTTGGTCTTCGTCAATTTATTTTTGATCATATGCTTAACCATTATTTTGATTAAAAGTTTCATAGCGATGCATACAATTATTATGTCACACCAATCATTGCAACTCTTCAGTATTCTTTTTTGTTACTTGAAACCAATGTCCTTCATGTTATAAGAAGTAAAAGATTCCTGCTCCTAAATATTGTAGACCAACTGAGTAAAAATTCTGTTGACCAGCTTAATAGTAAATTCAAAAGCCTGGATGCAATGGGTTTCAACAATACTTGTTTAAGCTGGTCAATCTGTTAAATTTAATTCTGCAAATTCGAAAGATATTCTGGTAATATCCGGTGTTCTACAGGTAAGTCATCTCGGGCCCATTTTGTTCTTACTTTTTATAAACGACTTGCCGGAAGCAATAAAATACTCAGATGATGTGAAAATATTTTTGAGCTTCAAACATGCACCAGATCATAATTATCTTCAGAATTACTTAAATAACTTTTATAATTGATGTAAACTTAATTTAATGGAACTAAACCTGAGAAAGTGTAAATATATGACTTTTACAAAAAGGTGCGATGCTGTTAATCAATGGAATCGGTTAACTCAATAATGGATCTTGGAATTTTGTTAGATGGAAAATTTAGCTTTTCACAACATATTACGATGGCTGTTTATAAAGCACAGGGAATCTTAGCTTTTATGAAACGACGGGCAAAAGAATTTATTAAACACTTCATCATTAAAAGCTTATTTATGTCACTTGTGAGACCGACTTTAAAATATGGCTCAGTTGCATTGGATCCTTATTATAACGTTTATATTGATCTTATGGAATCTGCCCAAAAACATTTGTTTAACTTTTCTTTAAGAGATGTATATCCAGATTATACTACGCTTCCACCATATTCATTTAGTTTTGATTTGATAAAATTACCAACATTAAAAAGTAAAAGAATTATGCTATGTGTTTCATTTATCGCTAATCTTATTGATGGATCTGTTTTATCCGAATTTCTTTCAAGCAAGATATCGTTAAACGTACCTCAGCTCTTACTACGATACTATAATCCACTTTATGTTAAAACCTTTCGAACAAACTATGAAATAGCTGATCCGCTTAGGAAATTATGTTGTGCTTTTAATGATATGTTTAACTTTATTGACTTCTCTTTAAATGTTAAAACTATAAAACGTAATATTATTCTTAATTTAAATAACTAATTGTTTTTATATTGGAAAATTGTATATTCTAAAACTAAGTCTGTAAGGATTATCTCCATAGACTTGAATAAATAAGTAAATTAATACATAAATTAGTTCTATGAAAAATTATTAAATAAATTTTGTCCAGATTAGCTGTTAAAATTATTTGGAAGCTGCTTAAAAAAATTATGGTAATTTTAAGGGTATTCAAGACCCGAATGTCTTTAAGACCAAAAATATTTATACTTTAAAATCTCATAGACAAATGCTTTTTGGTGTTAAACACATAATGAAAAAAATCCAATTATACTATCTATCATCGTTCTTGATACTGGAATGTCAACCTCCTCCAAAACGCACACATGTGTTAAGCATAAAAAGTAATCAAAAGAATAATAAATCATATCATTTTACCGTTATACTGCGAATCTACTACAATCAATATATGCCCACATATGTATGTATGTTTATAAGCGTATATACAGATTTACACATGTTTTTACTTGTATGTTAATTTAAGATCTTTAAATTTTAAAATATATTTATATATATTTTTTAAACTTTTATTATAACTTTTAAAGCGAAATATTGCCACCTTAATAAAGAAACTGATTTACAAAATTGCGCCATGCTCCTCATTCGCCTTGGGACATTTTTTAGAAACATACATACAATTAGTTATTTCATATATAGACATTTCGTGTTTTAAAGAATTTTCGTTTAAAATTTTACAAGGCAATAAGACAAAAAAGAAAAATTATGCAAAAAAGACTATTTACATACAAATACCTTATATTCCTATGAGACTTATATTTACTGCTAATATGTACATATTAAGTCAATATTGCGAATTTCTAAAAAAAAATTGTGTTTTCAGTAATTTTTTTTATCCATTCAGTTAAAACAAATTAAAGTCATCAGAATAACATTTATTTAAACATAAAATTTAATGTCTACATTTGTTACATCCACACTGCTTTTTACTTATAGATAAACTCCGTTTATCCTAAAAATACATATTGAAGATGTACACTATACCTCACAGTAATAGCAAAACACATACATTTACAAATACATTCATATTCGTAAGTATGTATATGTTACTATATTTGTAAAAGTGGGAATTAATGCATGTTATATTATATGGTTGTGCCCATGACGTAATTCCTCACAAAATGATAACAATTCGAGAAGACTTTTTTGTTTACATTTTTATATATGAATTTTAACATCTAAAGCCATTGAGAATAGTTTTTTTTTTCTATGAAGCTTAAGAGCTCAGTCACAAGGAAAAAAATGATTTGGTTTTTTTTTTCGTTTGCTTCCTTAGAATTGTCAAGTTATTTTGAGTGCTTAGAATTTCAATATATAAAATTTACATTTTGTATTTAAATATGGTCACTAACAGCAGGTAAATGACCGTTTCCTGAAGGTTTTAATACAAAGGCCCTACTAATGTCTCAGTAAACATTGCTATTGAAGATACAATTTTTCGCCATCTGTGTGTGTGATAACGAATTTGATTAAGGAAATGAGATGAAGTCTTTTATCTTCATTAAACGTCTGATGTCAAATTCGCACCAGTAAAGGGATGTGTTGACATGTTCAACCATCTTGGTGGATCAGCAATCTAATACTGCCGATGGAAATTTATTCACTTTTTGATTCAGTTATAAGAATTTTAAGTGGCCCATTAACACGTACCGCAAACAGATTCTGTTAATAGTCACTCTGTGTATCATTGACGACACCCATAAATCAACATTTTTTTTTATTTAAAAAAGAAAATAATAATTTTGAAAAAACAAACAACAAATTTTCTATTTTATTTATTCAAAATTATTTTAAGGTCTTAATAAAGTTAAAAAAAAGTGAATGATTCATTGCATTGTTTGAAAATCAAAACTATTTGGATTTTTTTATAAATATTCAATTTTCTCTATCATATACTTCTTTTACTCGTTAATGCGTTAATAAAATGAAAGACAAACAAAATAACAAAAAAAATGTTTTAATTTTAAAGTTTAAATGGTGATTGATACACAGAAACAAATAACGACAAATCAAAGTTAAAAAAAAATGTTTGTTAAAATTAAATATATTGCTTAATACATTTTTTGTTAATACAATGAAAAGTTTTGTTTGAAAAAAGGAAAAACATCGAAATTTAATATATTAATTCATTTATTTTTGCTATTTGAAAAATAAAAAAAATAAACAAACCAAAGATGGATCTTGGTTTTACCTATTAATTATTATTAAATTATTCAAGTATAGATATGTATAAACATATGTACATACATATTTATGACTTCTACGGTTTCAGGTGGAAACAAAGGGCCGCATGCAGTTTCTGTAATCGGATTGATTAAATATGGACTGGAGATTGGCCATTCGCATCCGAGATTGCTGCGGATATCTGATGGAAACATTGTTATAACCCTCCGAGACTCTCCCCCTAAAAACCGCTTAAATTGACAACAACTGTTTAGTTTATATGCAGCTGCCAAGTGTATCTACTAAGCGTTTTACCATCCGTAATCTGCTAAGTACAACCAAACATGTTAATTTACATTTAGGGTTGTACTCAGCATAAATAGTATATATATAATATATGTAGGGATAATATATATAGATACAATTCTTTAAAGGTTTGTACAATAAATTGACAAACTTTTCTATTAATCAACAATAGTGTAATTGAAAAAAAATTCTAACGCATAACAATTTGTATTGTTAATATAATAATTACTGTTGTTCAAAAATTGTTTAAATATAACAATTTGTGTTGTTAATATATAAACAATTTGGTTGACTTGACTATTATTAATTAACATACAAATGTCGTTATTGTATTTACAAAGTCTATTGTTAGTTGAGTTTTAATTAAACTTTTAATTGTATTTACAAAAAAATTTATTTTACTAACAACACATTTTTTTTCTGTTTAAATGTGTTATAAAATCATCAATTCCATATTTGCACAAATTGTTAATCTACACAAGCTGTCTTCAGCCTGTCTATAAGTAAATTAACTTATATAAATGATTAAATAGGAATTTTTCAGTAATATAGACATATGTAAATATAAAATCCCTAGAACTTTTCTAGTTCGGAACTCTGGGATTTTATCTCTAAAGCTGGAATTTCCTCCAATCAGCCGCTATTGGTATCTCTACTTATACACCCATCATATGTATTTATACTCATATACATATATACGCCTTTAAAGTAATTAACTAAAACGTTAGTATAAACCCCCTATAAAGAAGAATGTCACGTAATGAACAATAGCTTTTTTAACCAAGAAATTCTATTTATTTATAATGGAAATAAAAGCAATATCTCCCTCCCCCTTTTGTTCGACTGTAAAAAAAAATTATAACAAAAAACTAATGTCTATGTAAAAGATAATTTAAGCAAAATTGTTTGTAATTTAGGGTATTTTTCTCATTAAAAATTCCCTTTTTAAGAAAATAATTATTGTAAGAGACAGTAACAGAAAATTTCCAATATACTAATAAACACCCAGTTTTTTCTTATAGCAAAACGTTGTTTGTAACAAACAGAATGGCATCCTATATTAAAAAACGTTCTCTTAAAAAATAAAAATAATAAAAAACTAAACAGGTGTGTATTTTTAAAATACATTGTTCTATTTTAGATCATAAAATATTTCGCCATTTGCAAATGTATTTGTAGGTACAGTGCATTTTGATAACTTTTGCAATACCTTTTTTAATTCCTAAAAGAAACGTTAATAAAATCTTTAAACATTAACTTCTGCAACACCTTTTGAATTGATGTTGCATCAAAAACGCTTACCGAAAGTAAAAACAACTTGTAAGATATTATTATCAGATTTGCTGCCACCAACAGCATCAACAGTGAGTGTGTATTAGTTACTTAATTAACAATAATGGTATTCGACACGAATAAAAAACCAAATAAAAATGATGATTTTGTAATGAAATTCAATATTTCTGCATTGTAAAGAGTATTGCGTAAGTACCTGGAGGCAAGTTACTGCATTCGACATTGATTGAAATCTTATTCGAGCTTATGATTTCTCATAAGAATTCTCCCGTATTCGATTGATATGATATTATTTGTTAAGATTTGAAATTGAAATGCGGAAATCTAATCACAATCAATAGGAAAGTTTAAGATGATAAGTTTATTTCAGTCTTAAACTAGCTGCAAACAACAACACATGTGTCATATACTGTTACTATTTTCTTAGAAACAAAGATACAAAACCATTTATGTAAGAATTGTTGAGGGTCTGCACATGTTAATTTTTGATTTTTATCAAGAAATCATTTATTTCAATTAATCTTTAATTTATCGAAATAAATTATGAAAAAGTTTGAAAAGTGGAGTTAAAGGGAATGTTATTAGGTTAAACAAAATTTTTTGGATTCGAAATATTCGGTACTAAAAAATCGTCAAAGCAGGAAAAGACCGTTTGAACAATAAGTCTTTCAGTTAACGAAAAAAAATGTGATCAATTCAAATTTACAAAATTCCTTTTTTAAAATTTAAACGTCGTAAGACGTTATATATAATTATGTTCTTTTGAAAGCCTTACTTTAAAGCTAAAGTAAGATTTTAACTTATTCTTTAAGGTACACATTGGCTACCAAACCCACTTAAGGGCTGACAAATGTTTGTTTAAAAACGCACACAAAATATGATTTTAAATCAATTATAATAAACAGTATTTTGGCTATCGTGTCTTCAAACAATTAAACTTTAAGTTTAAGAGTTTAAGAGGTGTAAGATTCATTTAAGCGATGACCTCTTATGTTGTCTATCAAACACTTTGTAGTTGAAGGTATATAGAAACGAATGTAATATTATCCGGGTAGTCAAGTAGTAGTCTTTTATATCTTTAATATTAAATAATATAATTTTTCAAAATCAAGGCATACATGATTTTTCTTATGAAGATAAAAATTAAAAATAAACTTTTTAAAACTCAACCTTGTGGTTTTAGATAAATTTTTTACTAATATTTCCTATGTATTTAATAGATTGTTTTAATAAAAGCTAAGTTTACCTTAAAAATATGTAAATTGTTCTAATATCTAATGATAGTAAATAAGAAATGTACAAAATAGAAGTACGAAATTTTTGATAGTGAATTAATATATAAAAAATAAACAAAATTAGAAAGAATTAACAAAATTTTCTTTTTTAAAAATTAAAATAAGTATTTGAATAATTAATTTTATGATGAAAAGTTTTGCCCTATCCATTATATAGCCGAGATATTGCACTTTTAGCTGGTATTTGTTGTATTTACACATAATGCTTAAGCAAGAATACAATTAATATCCTATCAAGATAGTATCAAAAATTTCCTTAATTTGTTGCTGACCTTAAAAAAAGTTAACTTAACTGCAAGAAAGATATAAAAATTATATCTTCCCATTCACAATCTAACGAAAAAAACGCTACACCTTCATTTAAAAAAACTGTATTTAATATATAAATTAAATATTAAAAAATCACATTGAAGATTGTTAACTTTAGTCTTGCTTTTCTTATCTTTCGAATTTTTACATTTCATATTAATCTTAATTTAAGTTTTAAAGTTCTGTAATAATTCTACTTTGTTTGTGCATTAATACACATGTTCAATCACACACAGTCACGCTTTATAATTAATGGGTGGTTTTTATAGAGGTATAAAACTTTTAGTTGGCTGTCAAGTGATTTATGTTTAGTTTAGTTGAGCATTTTAACATGAATAGACTGACGCCCTTATTTTGAATATCATGGTTCTGTTCGAAATGTTTCATAAGCGAATTTTGTCTAGCGATGAAAAACTGACTTTGGTGTGCCTTATGGGCTGGTGGAATCTTTGGTCCGTACTTCTTTAAAAACGATGCTGGTCAGAACGTTACAGTCAGTTGTGACCGCTATAGAGCCATGATTACTGACTTTTTCGTTCATCAATAAAACAATCATGATGTGCAGAAGCTGTGGTTTCAACAAGACGCCGCAGCATGCCACACAGCTCGTGCCACAATTTATTAATTGAAGGAAACGTTTAGCAAGCGCATAGTTTCACGTTTCGGACTAGTGAATTAGCCTCCAAGATTGTGCGATTTAACGCCGCTAGATTATTTTCTGTGGGGTTATGTGAAGTCGCTAGTCTACGCCGATAAGCCCGAAACGATTGACCACTTAAGGGACAACATTCGCCGCTTTATTGCCGATATACGGCCACAAATGTTGAAAAAAGTCATCGAAAATTGGACCTCTAGATTAGACTACATCCGAGCCAGCCGTGGCGGTCATATGCCAGAAGTCATATTTAAATTATAATGCAGATTATCTTTTGAATAAATTAAATTTTATGTCAATTTAAAAAATTCATCTTTGTTTTATTCCATTTCAAAGTTCTATACCTCTATAAAAAACACCCTTTATTTCAACATCCGTACGGAACCGGGCCTATTTATACATTGTATTTACACACTTACATACATACTATGTACATATGTACGTATATACCCAACAGCAGCATATTGTTGTTGTAATGAGAATTGTGTGGATTATTTTGGTAAACTGTTAGGAAGTTGGTTAAGAGTTTTACATACAACTTTCGTTCTAATTAACCAACTTTACTTAACTTTTTTTAAACTTTTTTTACTAAAGGTCACTTTGGTCGAATGTTACTATATGTGAGTGAATTTTATATGACTTAGTTTAAAAGCAAACATATTTTGTAAAGGCCTAAAAAATATGATTACATTAGCCATATTTTAATTGTAACTACTTTTAGCCTAAACTAAATTAACTGTTTAGGCCACAGATTGCCTTGAGCCCTTATAAAATAATTGACCAATTTTTAATGTTTTAAAAATTAAAAAAGACTAAAAAATATATAAAAATAATTATATATTTTAAGGGTTTAACATTTAGTTTTATTAATTTTTTTTTCTTACTTGACCTTTTTAGATTATTTTCAATATTGAATTGACTTTAGAATAAATTAAAAGCTTGAAAAACTTTAATTTTAATCAGAAACAAGTTTTGGGATGAGAATGGTTTTCACAGACTTTAAGTCAAAAAGGCAGGTGGACATTGCTTAGGACCAAAACTATATGAACTTTGTTAAGTTTTAAAAGATGCTATATGTACATGAAGCGATAAAATGTCACTACTAGAAGTGGTAAATGATAGAATAAAACAAATTTACAAGGAGGCATCTTAAATTCGTCCTGGCTTGACATAGCAATATTATTTGTTATACTTCTAACTATCTGAGGTAGTTTGAGGTATTTGGGGTAATTGTTTTTGTATCTGTCTTTACAACCATATTACACTTAATGGCTTGGCATGCGAATACTTTCAACTTGCATATTTATATGCTAGTGATACGCTTTCATAGTGACGTATTATTGTCTCTGATGAAAATTGTTATAATTACAAAAACGTTTGAACACACATTTGATGTTGTCATTAAGAATTTATTTTTCTTTTGTTAAAAAAAAAACCCCTTAACTTAGCTGTAATCCAAGAGCAACAGAAACACTCTAACAAAATGCTAATGGATTCTTAAGCGGAAATTAAAAGAAACGAATAAAAAAATTTAATTAATTAATTTCATTTATCATTAGTACTTTATTGAAATTTTATATTGTGTTTTTAATTTAAATTTTTTTAAGTATTTAAAGAAGTTATAATCAAAAGAAAAAAGTGTAATACAATGCCATGAAAGTCACTTTTGTTATTATTGTTTCCAGATTATTTCATTACTTAATATATTTTGGTTACCTTCATTTCCAAAAGATTTCTTTTTTTTTTTTCTTTAAAAATGTTTTTTATTAAATTATTATTTTTGTTTTCAAATATTTTTTTTATGTTTTTTTTTCTGTCACAACCTTCTAAAGCGTGAATTTATGGAAACATTGAAAACGCAAATCTTTATGTCAAATCATCCCATTAAATGTTTATCATTGATGAGATTTAATTAAGTTTCGATATTCCTTGAAGAATTTTAAATAAAACAAAAAATGTGTCTAGAATTAATAAGTGGAGTTTTCTTGTTTTCGTTTAAACATTGATTTGCTTTAAAAATCACAAGCAATAAACTAGAATGAAACATGGGAAACAAAAGCTATTGTTGTTGTTGTTGCTAGTTGTGAAAAGTAAGAGGACATTTTGCATGTGTTGTGAATAAAGATATCTCTATTAGTTCCTGTGCTTAAAGAAATATGTTTTTTTGGTTTTTTTTTTCCTAAAAATATTTTGAAAACACAAAGTAAGGAATAGCGCCTTAGGCAAATTGATCATAAACAAAGGTTTTCATGATACTTTTATTATTGATGTGACCATTTAAATGGAGATGCCATATGTTAATCTTAAGTTTTATTCTCATTAATAATTTTTGTTTTAATAGAAAAATCTACAACCAAATCATATTCCTAATGGTATCAGATGCCTGCTATAACAAAATACAACTAACTAAGTTCAAACAATAAATTTTTAGTGTAAATTAATACTTTCTATGATTACATGATTACTGATTTCCAAAATAAAGAATATAACAACATTAAGAATCAAATTGTGTTTAAGTCTCTTTTAATAATCGTGTTATATTATACAAAGAAAATAGTTGATATACACAAAAAAAAAATATCGACAAATTGAGTTTAAAAAAATTGTTTGTTGAAATTAAATTTATGGTTTAACAAATTTTTTGTTAATACAATTAAAAATTTTGTTGGTATTTAAAAATACAAAAGATATCAAAATGTAAAACAATTAGTTTTTGGAAATTTGGAAAATTACAAAATAAACAAACAAAAAAGTGTTTTCATGTGCCGGCGTAGTGTAAATGTTAAAGTGCTTGCCTACAAAACCAAGCACCCCAGGATCAAGTCCCGGTGAAGACAAACAAATTTCATCATGGTTTTCGAGTTTTAAAAATAAGGTGGAAAAGAGGAAAAAAAGGATATCATATAGGAAGGCCAGGCAGCGTCACTCTTGGGTACATTAAATTTAACAATTTCTTTTGTAAATATGCAAATAGTTTTGTTGACTTGACTGTTAACAATCAACTTACAAATGTCGTTATTGTATTACAAATTCTCTTGTTGGTTGAGTTTTAATTAAACTTTGAATTGTATTAACAAAAAAATGTATTGTATTTACAACACTTTTTTTTCTGTGTACATACATACAGTTGTCGCAAAAATAACTTAAATCAGTTTCAATTTAAATCTCTACTAGTTAATGTCTTCTCTTTGCGTGTAACCACAGCTATGTTTATTTATTTTTATGTTTTAACAATTTTTTGGTAATTATTTATTACACAATTAGTAGATGGGATCATGGCACTCCGGATTTCTGTAGGTGGAACACATCATCTGTCACTGCCCCAGACTGCCAAACCACAGCCCTAAGTGGCTAGGCAGATGATTTCACGATGATCTGAATGATATCTCCGGGTATGAAATGGAAAATGTCGTTAGTTTCATCACGGGATGACTGGCGGATGATTGTGTATAGGAGAGTTTTGGGATGTTTCTTTTAGCTTGGAGTGACCACCGCGACTCGTTTTCTTTTTTGTTTCTTTTTATATCTATATATGCTTTCTACTTGTTTCTTTCTTTCTATCTCTAATTTTATTTTCTTCTGTTTATCTTTTGAAGGGATTCATGGGTATATGGGTCACCGAGCAATCAACACCACCCTTCTGAGCTAACTGCTACCCAATTTTATAGTAAAAGACTGACATAAAATTTATGTAACTTTTTACCAATTTAAATCGGAAATATAAAATTCCAGATTTTTTAGTCCCTAACATTTATTCCATTATGCTTTTAAAGCAGTTTTCGTATATTTTTCAAGTGTTTGTCAAAAAAATTTAGCAGAAATTGAATTTTTTTTTTAAATTGAAAAAAATATTACTTTTGAATTTTCTATTGAGTTCTAGTTACTTAACAAATCCGTTTCTGACAGCAAATAAAACTTTACTTTTATTGTATAATCCAGAGATAAAAGCTTGTTTTGAAAAGCTGATAGATATTTTCGCGATAATGCACTTTAAACGGGATTACTTACTATTTGCTTATCGATAAAACTAGATTGAGAAATTATAAAGAAAATTTTATATGTATTTAAATATGTTTCTAAACGCTGGTAAATTTTACAGCACTTTTACATGTTTTTTCATCAGTAACTACCAAGCAAGAACAACTGTTTTGTCATAACAAGGTTTGTAAGGAAATGTTTTATTGCATTCATTGGTTCCCCACTTAAAAAAGACAATCAGTTGAATATTAAATATTTTCTATTACGAAAATATATATCTAAAAATATTTGTTTATTTAAAAAAAAAAAAAAAA
>NDXZ01008133.1:0-10913 GCA_003055125.1 Paykullia maculata | reverse complement strand
TGAAAGTATGTACATATATAATCATGTACATATGTACGAATATAATTTTTATCTTATCACGAAATTGGGTGTGTGAGTGTGTTTTTTTCACATTTAAACTTGGACAATTATTGATACTACATATGACTATTATTGAAGTATATACATGCTTTCATACATTAAAACGTATATTTTGGTTAAATAAATATTTACAATCATAGTTATAAAGAGCATAGTTGCTCAAAATAAAATATGCTCCCAACAACATGCTCTTAATATGTTACAACTGCATTGGCACTTTTCGGTTTGGACATCAACTACAAACGTAAATATAACCGGCATTAAAAAAGTGTTGGTTGCTCTCTCGTTTAGTTGTTCCTTTGGATTTTTGCATTTAAAATTGCACATTTCCTTGCTTAGTATTTGTATGCGTGTGCTCGCGCTCCTTGTGGCTGTCTCTATTAAACTACTTTCTTTTTGTTTTTCAAACATTTTCTCACATTTTCATTGCTGCCGATGTTTTTACTGTATGTTATCTGCATTTTTTTTATTTTCCTCACTCCAGTGCTATTAATAAAGAATCGTCGAAAAAATTCTCCAGTTCATATTTCTACTCTGTCGGGTAAACCCGCATTAATATAGGTTTACAAAAAATAACTTTATGTTTCAAAATAAATCTATGTACATATACATATGTGTAGCTAGTGCAACAAAAATATTTAAAAAACAGAAAAATATTAAAAAAAAGTTTAATAAATTTTAAAAAATAAACAAAATATAAAGTTTTATTCGTCTTACGTTTGTGCGTTGCTTTAAACTTTATTTATTAAACACAAGTTACCAACAAATATTCATAAAAGCTTTAAATAAAATGTAAAAAAAGAAAATAAAAAAATTATTGAACACATGAAATTTTTAACCATCTCATCATCAGGGTGGAGTAGTTTGTGTGTGTTTGTATTGACGTACCGATGTATGTATGAACGTACTACTCTCTCGTGCTTAAATACATATCTACATATAAGCGACTACTCACAGACACTTAACGAAATTTAATTAAAGGCTGCTCAATGACAAATTTAGTTCTTCTTAAATAATTTTCATTCAATTAAAAATATGTATGTATGTATTTGTATAAAAACATACATATTATCGTATGTATATTATTGCGTGCTGCCTAAATAAGAAAATGTTGACGCACTTTAACAGATTTTTTTAAACTAAATTTGAGGGAGGTTCTTATTTTTGCCATAAAAACAAAAGTCAACAATAACAAAGACAAAAGTCAACAATAACAATTTTTGGCACAAAGGAAAATACGAATTTGTGATGTTACCACCACCACATTAGTTTTAAATCGTTTCTTTAAAAATAGGTGCAAGGAATAGATCCGAGCCTTTAATTGTTACTCCCCAGTAGCAGTTAGAACAAAGAGAAAGTAACAGAATATGTTTTTAATTTTAAAATTTTTAAGTTGTTATTGTTAAAACACACCGCACGAAAATAACTAAAACATAAACAAGGAAATCAATTAATGAGTTTGCCCTTTTGGAGATAGACAGTAAATTATGTACATATGGGCAAATCCTGCGTGACGAACGCTACATTCGTACGAGATTACGAATTAATATATAAACATTTTTTGATCTTTTAAAAGAGATACCTTCAAGATATACGTAGTGTTTAGTGGGATTTTAGTTGTACTTTCAAGTGGCATAAAACGTAATTTTGTAGCAGGTATTTGTTGTGAAATAATTGATCACAAAGTTTCGTTACGCACGTCACCAAAAGTGGAAGTAACTTTTAAGTTGGGGTGTGTTTTCGTAATTTTTAGCGAATTTTGCATAATTATGACACAAAAAAGTCATAATTTTTGTTGTGTTTAAGATTTAAAAAAAATTTTTTTCGATTACAATTAGCAAGATATCAAGGTTAAGAAATTCATTTTAAAAAAAATTTTGTAAATTTTAAATAATTTAAAAAAAAATTTTTTTTCAATTATATTTAAAAAAAAATATTTCTCCAAATTTTTTAATAATTTTTATACAAATGGTTACTTATATAGTCTAAGTACCCTGATATTTGCAAAGTGGTGTCTCTACTAGTTTTCGATATATTAGAAAATTAAAAGATGTATATTTACTTTTTTACTTTTTTTTTGAAATTGAAGAAGCAATTAACATTATAAAATAACTTACAATAAGAATTTTGTAACAAAAGTAACTGAATTGAGCAGACTAAATTTCATTTTGAGTAAGACGCCGATAGTTTTCCGTAAAATCGAAGTTGCCAAAAAAAAAGTTGCCAAAGTTAGATGGGAATATATGAAAAATGCGAAACAGAGCTTCCAGTAAAAAAGAATGAATGTATTTTTGTATACCTTAGTGTTTTTTTTTAACTCTGTAATTTGCCTAACACCAATAATCTAAAAGCAATTGCAAGCGTTTTTAATGCAATTTTTGGAAAAACTCAAATCGTTCAGTATTTGAATATGAATATGCAAATTTTTTTTTTCGAATTTTATTTTTGTTATTTGCTTAAAATTGATTTAAAAATATAGAAAACTTAAAAAAAATGTTTATTCTACTCACAACATAAAAAAAACTTAATTTCTGTAACGCACGCTACAACATATGACCTAACATTTCATACCTAATTTTTATCTCTCCAAAATAGTAAACAAAAATTTTTTGTAATAAAATTGAAGAGAACTGAATAAATAAAAAAATGGACTTCGATCGAACCATCTATATTAAGACTAAAGTTATGATATGATCACCTAAAAATATGTTAATTTCTTGTAAAACATTAAGAGATTTTGGTATTAATGATCACTGATATAAATTTTGTTTTCTTTTATTTACAAAATTATACATCTAGTCTAACATTCAATTGAAAAAAAATTAGGTAAGATTAATTTCAAAAGTTTTTGATTGGTAGAATGTTTCTGGGACTTACCCATATGTACATACATTTGTATAAATGTAGGTGGAACAAGTATTATTAAAAGCCCCAAGAAACCGCCTTTTAGTTCACTGATCAGCTGAAAATCACTTTCTTAATCATGGTTGTCCATGTGTCTTTTTTTTCCGTTAACATCGTAGTCAAAAAACAGATTGCAATGTGAATTGGTTTTAATCAAACTTGAAATGCATAACCCTTTGGATTCAAGTACCATATAAAAGCGTAGATCCGGTCTGGGGGAAGGGGTTGCGGCTAAACTCATATAAGGCCTACTCGCGAACATCACTATAATCCTGATAAAAATGTTAAAACCATATAAAAACTATGACTGATTATATAAATCGAAATCAGAATAAAAGTTCTGCATCCTAGTTTATTTAGTCGTTTTCGTGATTTTCTTAATTTTGTTGTTTTAAAAGAGTAATTTTTGTAAGTTATCATTTTACCGAAATTTAAACATAAAGTAAAGAAACAGATTTGTCATTGAAAAAAAAACGGTATTTAAACAATGCCAAAAATCTCGGACCTTAAAAGAAAAAAAAAACGGGACTTTGATTTTTCTTCAGAAGTCAAACATCGTAGATTTTTCGGGAACGGGATTTTCTGTCTTCTTTAAAAATTTTGCCTTAAACGAAAAAAAAAAATATTGCAAATTTTACTTTGCTACTAACAAATATAACCGAAGCAGTGCATAAAACACATGCTTGGAAACAAGTTTATATTGTTGTAAATAAGAAAACGTCATATTTAACCACATTTAATAAGACTTTATGTTAGTTTTGCACAACTTATTAAAAAAATTTAGGACCTATTTTGAAGGACTAATAAAAATCTTAAGCCTTTAAATGAATTTTGCAAAGTGTTCAATGTTTGTTTATGTGTACTAGATTTGGAGTTTTATAGCTAAATATCAACTGGAATTATGTTATTTATTATTAGAACATAACGATCAGCTTTAATAAACAACATATCAACCACTAACAGAGTGGCCAAAAACACATCCCAATAATTGCTGCTGACAGATAAACAAAATAATGTCATCGTTTAAGGAAAAATTTAAACTATGGCGCGGGGTAAAGTCTACAAAAAATCAAAAATTTATATAAAACATACACAGAACATATTTAAAATAACAAACATTAAATATTTTATTTTTATATACAGTATGTATTATAAATTTTGCTATCAGTTTTCTTTTATTATTATTATTTTATTATTGTACTTTTTTTTATTATTTTAAGTACTTAATAAGTAGCTTTGGTGTGATGGTGTTGTACTCATATAGTAGAACGACCCAGTCATGTTGTTGTAGTGATAAAGAGCAGAGAGTTGTTGCAGCCTGTTCTTTTTTTTAGTATTAGGTTTTTGTTTTATTTTTTTATATAGTTATTATTTATTTCTATTTCATTCATTTTGTAAGAAAATTGTGTTTAGTTGAATGTTTCCATGAGTCATATTGGAAAAAACAGAAACGTTTTTTAAATGTTTGGCAGACAAATGCAATTTCTTTAACCTTTCCTGCATTATTATTTGTTTTTCCTCTTTTTTTTTCTTCAATTTTTTATTGACAACAAAGACTTGACTTTTTAATACAGATTACATGAAATGTTAAACTGTAATAGTTGTTAATTAATTTTTTATACTTTTTCCTACTTTTAATTAAGTTAAAAAAAAATCAAAAAACAATTGACTTGATTCGTTTCAAAATACATATTGTTCTTTGGCCATCGTTCATGAATACATACATATATGTACATACGTATGTAAATATGAATAATATTTATTGTTAGCATGTTGTTCTAATGGGTCAATGGTTTATTCGGTTGAATGCTTATCGTTGGCTCGCTCTTCTTCTTTAGAGGCAGTGTTTTGTTTTTCATTATAGTTTGTTGTTAACCGTGGGGTTTCAGTAAAACTTTTTATTTAAAAAAGTTAACAATTTCAAAAGCTTTAATTAACAATTAATTAACATAAGTATGTATGTTTGTAGGTATTAAATTTATACAAAATTTTCTGAAGGTATAAAATTTAAAAATCGAGAATTTATTAAAATTTTTGTATAAATTGAATTTGTTTTAGGTTTCAAGTACAAAGAAAGTTTATAAAACAAAGTTTGTATAAAAAATTATCTAAAATTGTTTTACCAAAAAATAATATTTGCAAAACATTTTTATTTGATAAACAATAACCAAAAGAAAAATTAAAAATACATATAACAAAAAGAAACGTTATTGATAATTAACTGAAAACTACTTTAAAAGAAAAATTGTTCACTAATTCGATTCGAACAAGCATATTTGGTGTTTAAACAACAGATCTAAAGGTTTATATATGTATATATATATACTTTTTCGGAAAGGGGAGAAAAAATAAAAATACACGTGTATCGGCGATTTTCAGTACACGTCAGAAATTTTTTTTATATATTTTTTTTTTTTATTTTAAAATATTTCAAAAAAAAAATCAGGAAAATCTGAGAATTGATAAAAATCTTTTTTTAAAAAAAATTTGACGTGATACAGACATTTCCTCGAGTCTGCCTGCAAAAATTCAGCTCGATTGGATCACGGAAAAAGGGTTAAAAATACTTTGTATACTTTGTGTGAAAAACTTTAATTTATTTAGGGCTTCATTTTTTGTTATTATTTTTTTCCAAGTTTAGTTTTAAAAAACTAAAAAAATGCTCTTAAAACAGAAATATGCAAAAAATGCTGTAACGTGTAAAATGTGCAAAAATATGCACAAAATTCATAAAAAGTTCTGAAACGGATAACCCTTTATTGGTATCAAACAATCAGAAATTTCCCCGAGATTCTTGCTATTGAAAATCACCAAAATCCGGCAATTAACCAGATATAAGCAAACATTTTTTTTACACAAAAAATAATATATTTACATATGTGTAAGAATTGTATTTTGGAAAATTTCAAAAAAATTTACTAATTGGCTCAGAATCAGCATAGATATGGGCGAAAAACCTATATGGACTAAAACTAAAATTATAAAAAATCAAGTTTTTAAGACTTTAAATATCTTTCGGACATGTAAATACATACGTACATAAAGTATACATATACACACATACATATATATCCATACATAAATACTCGTAAAGTGTATATAAGATTTGGCACAGCGAATATAGCGCTCTTACTTGTTTTTTTTGTCTATTTTTTTAAAACTGCTTTAATAAATTTAAAAAAAATTTTTAAATTAAATAATAAACAATTGTTTACTGCAAAAACATTGTAAGCCACAGAAAAGTATTAGAAATGTTCTTTTTGAAAGTAAAAAGTTACTCAAATAAGTTTTGGCAGTAACAATGTGATCCGCAATTTTTTACTTAAAAAAGTTGTTTCCAATGGATGTGGGCAATAATTGATAGACACGTTATATTTATCTATGTTTAAAAGAGAAAATTTAAAAAGTCTGCTTTTTTTATATTTTAAACTTAAAGTCAATTTATTAAATATTTTGTTGTTGTGGCTTACAGAGTTATTTCACTAAGCTCTTCAATTATACTGCATTCACATTGGGAAAGTTTACTTTAACAAATTTTGTTGAGCTCTTCTTTAAACTTTCTTTGATATTTAGACAAAGGAAGCTTACATTGAAAAATGTTGTTGTTTTGTTATAACTTTCTTCGTTTTAAGGCATTTTTAACTGACTGGGCTGCAATTTCTCTCTACTACGAACAAAATTCAAAATGGAATTTACAAGTACGACCCTCCTTTTTATACCCTTTACACATGTAGCAAGGGTATATATAGGTTTGTCATTCCGTTTGTAATTTCTACAATATTCATTTGCGACCCTATAAAGTATATATATTCTGGATCCTTATAGATAGGGAAATCGATTTTGCCATGTCAGTCTGTCCATCTATTCGCCTGTCCGTGTGTGTAAGGTATCAAACTTTTGTAAATACTTTCGAGAAAATCGGTATTAAGAACTGGCAAGATCCATCAATAACCAGCTGAGATATAAGCAAAAAAAGACGACTGCCTCTTTTTTTTGCACAAAAAAAATTATTGGTTTGCAGCTTTGAGATAAACTACAGATATACACATTTGAAAAAAAATTAAACAATTTGCCCAAATGGGCCACAATTAGTGAAGAGTATATAAGATTTGAAACATCAAAATATAGCGCTCTTACTTGGTTCTTTCCCTCTGTTCTATGGACTACAATTCTTTGCAAAGAAAACTTTTCTTGTGTAAATAAACAATAAGTAAGGGTAGTATATTTTTAATACAAAGTATTGAAAGACAAAACTAAAAGACAATTAGCGAAAGTACAATTTCTTGAAAAACTTTTAAAATATAAATTTACAGCACCTATGACTTGTTATTGCTATGTTTTCTAAAAATATTAAAAGAATTTTTTAATTGACCACAAAAATAAGTTATAAATAAAACAAAGTTGTTATAAAATATTTAAAACCAGCGATATTATGATTTATTGTCAATGTCAATATGCCATTCTATGCAAAAGTAGTCATTACTACAGTGAAGTTCTTGCAGGATAAAAATGTGCACACATTTACATATGTATTTCTTAAAAAAATTACGGAAATTTATAATTATTAACTAAACAATAAATTTATATTCTTTTTTTTTTGGAATTACAGAAATCAAGCTTAAATTTAAGAGAATCTAAAAATGGTAATAAAGAACAACAAACAAATAGATTGTCACTGAACACTGATAATAAATATGCGGCCGCCCCTACGGCTATGACAACAGCAAACAGTCAATATGGCAATAATAATGGAAACAAATTAAGTGCGATTGCGGCAAAAAATAATCTTCCATTAACAGCTTCCACAGATGAGAGAAACAGCGAAAAAGAAGACAAAGATGTGGGCACAGAAAAGGATAAACGCAACAGTGATAAGAATGGCGCTTTACATCAGTGTATTAGCGAATTGGCTGCGTCCATAGCTTCGAGTGAAGATAATTCAGATAATAATAGTAAGGGCAAAGTGGTACCCGAAAGGCCACTAAAAGCACTAAAAGCAACATCACATTTCGTAACAGTCATCGAGGTAAAAGAGAGTAAAAACGAACAGGGTAATAATTCCTTGGAAAAAAATCAAGATAATGGTGGTGCTGATAGTGCAAATGTAGTGACATCTTCGACTTTTAGTAGTTTTGAACGGAAACCATCAGCTCCACCGTTATCACCATCATTGGCATCACCTTCACTTACGACTTCTTCACATGCTTCGTTGGATGCAAAGAAAAAAATGCCACCAAGGTAAGTAATAAGTTAATAATAAGTGGTTTTTTGAAAAAGAATACCTTTCAATTTCTTAAAAGGCCTCCACCAAAAAACATACGACGCGTGGAACCACCCACCATACCAGGCTCCATACTTTCATCTTCACCTAAACGCGATTCGCCATTCGTTGGCAGTACCATACCTTTGCCTTCTAGCACTAGTAGCTTGTCATCAACCGAAAGTCCGGCAAATTCTTTAGAACGTAACATCAAACCTTCCGATATATTACGTCAGAAATCATCGGAATCATTGGAGGGAAAATCGTTTGCTCAAAATCGCAAAACCACACCGGAAATTAACAAATTCATGAATAATTCAGAGTTTTTGGAAGAACTTGGTCATAAAATCAGCAAAACGGAGAGTATGGAAAAAGCAAAGCGACCCGACATAAGCTACACACACAGCCCGACTGGCAGCTTGAGTCGAGCCCAACAAGCACCTCCAACAACAGCAAGTAGCACATTGGCTAGCGTAGCAACAAGTCGCTCACAACACATTTCAACAACACAATCAAAACCAATGACGGGCTCTTCTCCAACCAGTAGTTTAAGTAAAAGTGTCAAACTTACAGCAGCCGATAGCTCATCAACAGGTAGTTTGGATAAAAAGTCAAAAACATCCCTACAGCCAGCAGATGCTGAAATTGTGGGTCAGCAGGGCCGACCAATAGGCTCTAAAGAGTCCTTATCTTCTCAAGGCATATCGGAAGTTGTATGAATAAACAAAAAAATACCAAAAGAAATACTTTTCTATAAATATATATATTTTTTTTAATATTACAGATTAAAAGCTATGAATCCGTTTCTTCTCTAAGTTCGGATAGTGTACGTGCCAATCAAATGGCCGATAACGAGCAGGAGCACTTGTATGACACCGTGCCACTCGATAATGGTGATGATGAATATGTCTATATCAAACCTGGCCACACTGGCTCATCTTCTAGTCGTGACGATTTATCAACACCAGGCAGTATCATACCCATGAGTTCTCATGGTCATTTAAGTAGTCAAACCAGCGTTACAGATCCCGAATCTCCTGGACGCTCCTCCAATTATGCCAACATAAATTATTTTATACAGTATGATCGATTTTTTTTTTATTTAGTTGTACAATGAACATATTCAGACCATATAAATATATATATATTTTCATATTGTAGAAAAAACAATGAAACCCGCTCAAGTTCTGTGGACAGCGATGGCGAGTATGAGAGTGGCATGCCTATAATGCGCACCATATCACACGATGATCAAAATGTACAAACACCTGGAGCTCTAAGAAAGGTAAAAAATTTTAACATTATTAAAAAAGGCGTCATTAAGAAAAATTCAATTTGTTTAATAAAAAATTACACAATTTGGTAAGAACAAAAGAAGTTTGCAAGCAGTACTCTCCCTTTCTTTAATCTGTAAAAAGTTTTCAAATTAAATAAACTTTTTTTAAAATAAGTCCCTTCAAATATTTAAATAATACAAATTAAAATTAAAGAAAAAATTGTTAACTTAATATTGTTTGCTATGTATGAAACATTTCTCACATACATACAATACAAAAACGGGGCACAGAAGATTTAAATAAAAGCATATTGCGAGAATGGAGAAGTGTGAGGCTTGGCAAAGTGTAGTTACATAAAAAGAAGTGGCATAAAAATAAAATTTTTATATTCCGTTAACAGAGAGTGTAAGCTATAAAATATGTTTCTAAAAAATACATAAAACTGCATACTGTGTAATCCAAAGCAAAAATAACATGTGATATATAAAAAGAGAATAAGAGGAAAGATAATTTGATTGTTTATAAATTTTGTTTTTTCTCACCTCAACATTATTAAATATAAAAAGCAAGTTCCAGTTGCTATTTTTATGAAATTGTAGTTAAAATAGACAAAATTTACATTCAATAACAGTAGTGCCGACAAGAAAAAGAGTACAAGCAAGTTTGCAATCAGAGCGATTGAAAATCTTTGCCGCCAAAACACACAGATTAGAGACTTCTTGCAAACTTTTTTTTAACACTAACAAAAAATTTTAACATTTAATGATGGTTTTATAAAAACATTTCTACATATTCACATTTAATAATATGTAGTTTAGAAAGATAGAGCAAAAAAAAAACAAATTAAAATTAACCTAACTAACTAACCGTAATAATTTTTCTTTTAATTTTTTATTTTATTTTTCTAATATGTATTTTGAAAATCATACATACGTGAATCAAAACAGAATCTAGTTTCAGCAATACTTGTGAGTACCACTTTGTCATCAAACAATAAAATATAATAGAAAATAAACAAACAAACAAACTATACACTTAGAAATTTGTTTTTAGTTTAGTTAATCCTTGTATAAAATTTGTTGCTGTTTTCTTAATGTAAATGGTGCTGGTGCTTGTTTAAGTTGAAATTCCATATATGCGTGTGTGTCCATCTATCTTAATCATAACGTTCATTATACCCTTGACCACAGGTTACAGGGGTATATATAGGTTTATCATTCCGTTTGTAATTTCTACAATATTCATTTGCGACCCCATAAAGTATATATCGTTAGTCTAATTTGCAAATGTGTTAAGTCCACTTTTTGCCAAAATTGAGATTTTAATTTAAAACGGTAATGTTGTACAAAATACATATTTTACGACAATAAAAAATGTCATTATGTAGTTTAAAGTTGTTGTAATTTTGTGGT
>NDXZ01008129.1:0-13411 GCA_003055125.1 Paykullia maculata | reverse complement strand
AAACAGGCTGAATATAAATTAAAAAATCAAGCAAGGCATGCCGATAAGGCAAAAGGGGCTAAAACTATCATTAAAGCCAGGTCAAAATCCGATTATATCGCTGAGTAAGAAACAACAAATTATTGAAGTCCTCATTGATCTTTTAAAGTTTGCAACATTTTCCGGTTCATTATGCAATTAACAGACTTTCAAATAACTGTTGCAAATAAAAACCAATATTTAAGATCATCTAATGAAACAAGTAAATTTAGTTAAGTGATTATTCCTGATTTGAATTTTGCTTTATTTCTACCAAAAAGTTAAAAACTTAAAATTGGAAAACATAGAGATATTTTTTTAAAGGGCCTTTTTTATCTGACTTCGACCCTATTGAGCTATTGATAATAAGCAGTGTTGCCAGAATGACAAATTGTTATATATTTTTACAAAGAAGGCCCTATTCCTACTCTAAGATGAATGTATTTGGCCTATTGTATACAAATAACAGACCTTAAAACTGCAAAAAAGTAAAAATGTTTTCTCAACAAACCTTGTGATTTTCAAAAAATGTTTATTATAAAATTTGGTTCTGACTTACATTTCATTGAAAAATTGCTTATATATGTGTTTCATATTTTATTTGGACCTTTTAACTTTAGTCCATATAATTTAAGTTGTTTTTTTTTGAAACTGTTTTTTTTCGTGTTAGGTCTGTAAAACCCTTTAATTTTTTTTGCGGTGCAATGATCCCTACTTTATATATAAACGATTTTAGAAAAATATGGCAGAAAAAGGGCTACACTTTTTTTACAAGAAAAAAGAGGCCATAAAAGTTTTGGTGCAGCAAAATTTTTTTAATTTAGAAATATTTAAAAAAAGTTATTAATTAAGGTACCATTAATTAAATAAGAAGTAAATTAGTTACTTACAATCATTTGACTTTAAAATTTGGCCTTATGAAAACTAATATTTAATCAGTAGAGAAAAATCCTCTTGAGATAAAGTTGAGTTTGAACGGTTAGAAGTTTATTCCATAATTTTTTAAACAAAATATTCTTCAACTTTTGCAAAGGATTGACAACATCAGACCAAAACAATTATGTTCTGTCGCTATGGACTTAACAATATAACATTTATTACTTAAAAAATTAGTTTAATTTAAAATTTCAAACATCACATGGAACATAACCTTGATTTCAGTATTTTTTTTATTTATGATTAAATTTTAAAATTTTTTCCATTTACATTTAGTTTTATGTAAAAAAAAACAAAAAATTAAAGAATAAAAATAATATTTTCTCTATAGTTTTTTTCTTATCATTGTGTGGGTATAATTACAATTCTCTCTTATCAATAATCATTTTCTTTTATATGTACAATAGCAGTGTAAACATGCACACGGGTATATATACCAGTGTCTGTGTACCAGTATGCACGATGATATAATACATATGTTTTGTTTCTGTTATTTGTCTATTTTTTTGTATGCCACTATAATGTTGGGATGTTTTACAAATGCTATCATACATTTCTATGTTATATTATTCATTTATTAAATGAAGTTGACAATTTTTCCCATATTAATATCTTTTTGATAATAATATTGTTGATGATAACAATTTCAAGATTAATTTTTCTATGCGCCATTTTGTTTCTTTTTGTTTCGCCTTCTCTTTCGATTACAGTTGTTCGTTCAGTTTAATGTTTATAAATTTATTTGTAGTAATTTGTTTTTGTTTTTAAGTTAATGATATTTCTTTCTTTTCTTATTGTTATATAAATTTCTTTAAATACATATATATTTCCTTTTATATATATTTATATGTATATAAGTATAAATGACTATGTATATGATTGTATATACATATAGTTAGTATGTAAGTATGGATGTGTGTTTATAATATATTGTTTTTCTATTATTTATTATTATATTAATTTCTTGTTGTTGTTTTTGTTTTGATTGACACTATGATGGAAGAACAAATAGATTATCCGTAGTAGTAGTAGTTGTTGTTGCATTAGTACTAGTAGTGGTAGTAGTTGTTGCTGCTGTTGTTAAAACATTAACTTCAGCTATTGTTGACAAAGTATTTGATGTTGTTGTTATTGTTGATTTTGTCAACATGATGGCTGTCTTTGCTGTTCCTGTTTCTGTTACTGATGCAGCTGCAGCTGAATTTCGTATTGTTGTATTAAGCTCAACTTGCGTTGTTATTAGCTTTTGCTAAAAATCGCTACTTGTCGATGGATTACCTAAATTGCTCTCCACCGTGTCATCCTTGTGTCAGAGTGGTGGTTTATAAACTTCAATGGCCGGCGTCAGCATGTCAACTCTCGTTGATATTGAGGTATCACTGCAACAAAAAAGAGGAACAAAAATGCAAATAAGTAAAGTTCGAAGAGAAAAATATATAAAATAAATGAGAAGAATAGGATATTGTTGTGAGCTAAAGAAGAGCGATTTCCCCTTAATAGAAAAATGCTATCTTAATTACTTTAAATTAAAAAAAAAACTTAAAAATCCCTTTAAAATTATGATTTTTGGTGATTCTTTAATCTTTTTTTTTTAATCTTTAGGTCAAACTTTGAAGCTCGAAAACTGTTGCTATATAGTCTTTTTAGTTCGAGAAATATATACATACGTACGTATGTATAAGTCTGTAATATTTTTTATCGTTTTTTCTTGTTCTCTTTCTTAATAAAGCTTATATATAATTTTTATTTATATTTTTTTTAAGGAGTGTTTGGTATCGCTGGGTAAAAAAAGTAGCCCATTGTAAGCTGATATAAATAAATAGTTTATATCTCTATATATTGACAACAACAAAAATTTCAATAAACATATGTTCTATCTGCTCTTTATCTCTTGTTGAAGTCTAATAGTGTTAGGGCAGCTTTAGTAATCCATCATTTAGTTTCTAGTAAACAATTTGACCTTCTTTCATTTTCATGATTTAATCAACAAACTTTGCTGTTATTGTTTTTCTTTCCCTTAAAAATGTCTTAACATTACTAAACGCGAATAATGCAATACACATCTAAGGATAACTTTTCCATTTTACCATTACGAAAAGACATATAATTATATCTTTATATGTTAACAAAATGACGGAATTCGATCACGTGAAGTTAATCAATCAAAATGTTTATTTGAAAAAAGTTACTGGCATAAAAATAGTGTATTTGTTACAAAAAGAAAAAAAAGAAACAACCAATAACACATCAATACATAGCAAATTTCCTTGTTTTTATTTATGTACATATATGTAGGTACACACACATACATGTATATAGTTTTGATTCTTTTTAGACAGCAGGAAGTTTTTGTTATTTTTTTCTTTTAGAAAATTTTTCAGCTTTTGCTTTATGCTGGTTTCGTTATTGATTTCTTTGCTTAGTAAATTTAAACAGTCATTTAAAAGTTTTCATTAATATATTTTTATGCCCTATAATCTTTACGATGGTTAAAATAAATGCTTCAATCCGTTTGTAACACCAAAGAGAAATATATAATAATATATAATATAGATTTAAAGCCATTGAAGTATATGTCTATTGATGTTTAACAAAAAGTAAAGAAAATAAAAAGACACCAGCTAGTGTAAGCAAAGCTTCTTTTGAAATTAAGAAATATGGTCTTTGTGACACTTTAAGTTTGTCTGTAAAAAAAAAATTTTATGGCAAAAATTTTCAGCTAAATTTATTAAATTTTATTTAAACCTTTAAAATACTCTCTTTAAGATTTATTTATAAAAATATTAAAAAGGTCATTAAAATTGTGATTTCTGTAAAAAATATAATATAAAATGCTTTTAAAATTACTTAGGCCGAAATTCACAGTCATAAGTCAACTATTTGTAAACAAAAATGATAACTATTGTTTAACTAATACGGGATTTCGGTGCCTTAACTAATGGAAAAAAAAGCTTTGAATATAATGTTATTAGCTAAATCATAGCCATTAGTTAACTAATGACAATGAATTTGGGCATTAATCTTATCAAATAAAATTTCTTCTGGAAATTTAATTGTATTTTTTTGCAGTTTGTAACAGGATCAGATTATTAAACATAATATAAAATAAGATTTTTAATTTTTCTTGATTTTCCTTTTTAATTCTTTTAAGTAGTAAATAAAATTACTTTAAGTTTAGCCTCTGTATGAACGATTGTTTGAAGTAGACTTTAATAAAAATATGAAATTAACTGACTTTATTATGTCAAATGTAAAAATACTGACCCAATGCTAAAGGTAAATTAAACCAAATTTACTTAGTGTGGTTTGTTAACGACTTAATCATTTTGCAGGTTATAAGTAATTAAGTGGCGAAGGGTATTTTAGTTAAGGCTTTGCCGAACAAAGCTTTTAACCTGTTTTTGCTTGGGACATTTCAAATAATTTTTCATTAGAAATGTAGAAGGAGGGTGTTCTGGTGTTTACTTACAAACTTAAATTTTTTTTAACAAATTAAATCTCTTTAAGAAGAATAATAACAAGACATTGAGAAGGACATTTGCTGTTCGTGTCAAAAGAAAATAAATGGGATAAATAGGGTGTTGTTGACTTTAGAAAAAAATCTATTTTTTTCCATTGATTTATATAGAAAAAGTAAAAATGTATTTTAAATTATTTGTCGATTTTATTTTCGCATTGCTTAATAGCAATCACCTTATATTAATTAAGTTCTACAAGAACTTTATATAAAGAGAGCATAATATATATTAACTTTTTTAAATTTTCTTCTATAAAATTTTTTTCTTATTAACCAATTTGATCAATTTTTTAATACCAAACTGCATTTCAAAATGATAAACAGTTTGGGAAAGAAGTATGAAATTCAGCTTAATAGTTTGAATGTGAGAATGTTTCCCACAGGCGGAACATAGCTAAATCGACTTTAAATGTTACTGGAACCAATAACGTATAAGCATTATTGGATCTAAGATAAAAATGTCTTTGTCTTAAATGCAAAACGGCAAACTTATGCAATTGCGCCCTACTGGCGGTGGCGAATGGTATAAAAAGCCCACTTTAAACTCCGTAGGCCCGCGTAGGGACACAATGAATTGAAAAATATCTAAAGGAAGCACATATCTATGTACGTATTTTATTATTATGTCATAGGCTTACATTTAATTTAAGTCTTCGTCTCTAGCATAACGTGTTTTTATTTGCATATTTTAGTTTCAAATATTTTATCAACATTAAGCCTTAAAATAATTAAATCCAGACAAACTTAAAAAACCACAAAATTTTATTTTGTCACAATAGATTTGTTTTTTTTTTTTTTTATTTAACACACATCGAACAAGTTTATATTTCTATTGCACATTTATAGCAAAAAAAAAAAAACAATTTTAAGTGATTTTTATTTGTTTGACGTGCTTTTAACAATTTTTGATTGATTAATTTCTAAAGTGAAAAGTATTTATATGTGTTCATATGTATGTACATATATGGGTATGTGTGTTTGTAAAGTATTTCATTTGTTGGTTTTTCTATCAAATGTTGCTGATGTCGTTGAGATTTTAATTTGTGAAATGGGGAAAAAGGCAAACAACTTTTTTAATGTTTGCCTCATTTAATTGCTTTTCTTTTTATTTTTTTTTATTCCTAAGTTAAAATGTGTGTTATTTGATTTTCTATTCAATATTTTTTTGTTTGTTTATTTTATCTCTTTTGTATAAAGTTTTTGAAGGTGTGACACTGCTCTACTTAATGTGGAGTGGAATGTCTAACAGTGGGGGAGTTTTTATTGAATTTTCGATTCATAAAAAATTAAAAATCTTTAATAATAGAAGATTGATAGGAAATTCAATTCGCAGCAAAAATCAAAAAAAAAAAAGAAAAAGAAAATGCTTCTTCTTCTACTTCACATTTTAATGTTTATAATTCGCTTCTCTTTGAAAATTTTTTTAATGACTGCCAAAACAGATAATAACAAACATTTAAACAAGTCTTTAAAATGTAATTAAATTTAAAATAATAAAAATTTAGAAAAATATTTAATATAAAATAATTAAATTGTGATTTATATATCATCCATATATATGACATGTACTTAAGTCAACTAAATACTGTCCCTATGATCATATTTGTTTGTTGAGATCAGCTTGTCAAAGCCTTTAGCATTTTTTGGTTCGAAGTCGACATATAAGATTTGGCTCAGCTAAATATGGGCATTTCCATGTCATCGTACGCGATATTTGTACGCCTACAAAGTGGTACAGATTTTGCAAAAACAGTGGTAACTGAAAAATAATTTCTTCAATATGTTACATTCAGAGGGTTCTACAATTAAAAAAAAAATTCATCACATTCGGAACCTTGTCGTTTAAATTATTGCGCGAAATAAGGGCATATCATACGTGATATATGTAAATCGGAAGTAATGTTGAGGTGCATGTTAAAATATGCGACAATTTGCGAATTGTGGAAGTTTTTTTTTTTAAATTCTCACGCTAAGCCAAAAAATGTTCCTTTATAATCCGTAATTTTAAAATAAAAAAAGTTTTTGGATGATTTTTTAATGAACAAAATTAAATATCGTAAGTGACATACCGTACCTGACAGATTTTTCTCTTATAGTATTCTTAAGTAATGAAATTTATGTTTTGTAAATATATGCACAAATAAAAAATATGTTTTCGGTGATAATAGCAATAATAACAATAAAGAGTTAAATTCATTTCTTACTACATACTAGTGATGGGACACTATCGATAATGGTTACAATTGATGTTTTTCGATAGTTTATATTACAACATCGATAATATTGATAGTACTATTGATTTAAAGCAAAAGTTTAAACACAAAAATTAAAACGTAAGACCCAACTAAAAGTTTATTATTATTTATGTTAAAAAATAAAAATGTTTAAAAAATAAAAATTCTTATTTGAAAAGGAAATGAACTTTTGTAAGAATACGAGCATTTCCATGTTATTTAATTTAAGGCAACTTTGCCTGTCATTTAAAAATTCACCGGCTGCTAAAAAGCACCTCTTTGATGGCAACGAAGTAGCAGGGATTGTAAGATACTTTAATGCCACTTTTAATAGGGCTTTAAATTGGCTTTTATTCTCAACCCGGAGATGTACATATATCGATATTTTTTAACATATTCTTTAACTTTTTTCGAGCATTTTCATTCGCATTTGGTAAAAGGACATCACTTTTATGCCTTTGTGATGGAAGCGCAAAATTTGGGTCTAAGTCGCAAATTCCTTAAATCCAGCATCCTACAACAGGGACATATGTAAAATATTAAGGTAGAAATTCTGTCACGGGGTCCGGCTACAAGTTAGCGGTGGCGGACAATACTCTAGCTATCATGACACCACGACATCAAGAGAAAAATCAAATTACACCTGAGTGCAGTTGTGTTGTGAAATTTTTTTTATCGTAAATATTATCTCATGATATATGCTGAGGCAAGAGTATGAACCTATATGTTGTGCGTTAGGAAACCGGGTTAAGAACCACATACCTCATTGAGCCAGGCGGAAATCTTTGTCTTGCCTCTTAACTGTTGTGTTTTTTTTCCTTAACATTCTTAAAATTTATTGACGCATAACATATATGGTTGAAAGTCGTTTGCAATGAATAACATAAGTTTTTGCAAAAGTAAGTTATGTGTAGGGCTATTCACACCGTACATTGTTTCTTTTGGCAAAAAAATAGAATTACAATTGTCCTTAACTGTATGATGATGGCTCATTTGGAGTTTTTCTATCCCATTTAAACTTTAACAGCGGTTTTATACGTTTGATGATGACTTGGTAGTAGAAACAACTTTAAAAGAGAGCTTGAAAAATAGTAGTCGTGTAAACTAACTGTCGCCATTTAAATTTTTAAACCGTATATTCAAAATACTATCGTTAGGAATAATTTATTTTGCTATCGATATTTTAGATATTTGTTAACTATCGATACTATTGAAAGTACCATCGATTGTTTCCCATCACTGCTACATACTACATATGTATGTACTTGGGCGCTTAGTTTTCGCTGCCACTAATTACTTAAAATAAATAATAAATACTTACTACTCTTAATGAACAAGCAGTTCGAGAAACATTTTTATACTGACTATCATGATATGAAAACGAATGAAGTTTTTTTTTTATTTTTGGATTGGACTGGACATTTTGCCATGTTTGATTGAGATTAGAAGAAAATTTTTTAAACTCTTCTGTAGTAGCATACAACAAATTAACCCATATCGTCCCAGTGTTCGATTAATCGAACAGTTAATTTCATGCATTTTCAAATGCTTTTTTCCTTTTTTTTTTTGAATTAAAACTCAATTTTTTTTGTAAAACTAGATATTGTAAGAGGTTAGCTTTAAATGAAAACCTAAAAGTTCTTAATTTTGTTACAAACTCAATCTCAAACTAGCTAGGAACCACCAAACTTCTTAAAATTATTCGAAAAAAAAATTCTCTGAGACGATATGGGTTAACTCCTTCCACAAAAATTAACTCCTTTCATTTGCTTCTACAATTTGCCACACCTTTATTTTAACAGTAGCACCTATTCCCTCAACTACACATTTACCATGAAATATTGCAAAGAAATTCCATTCTAAATATTGACAGCTAAGTTCGTTTACAAACGAAGGAATACTTTTCATAATGAATTTGTTTTTAAATTGAGCGCTACTTTCATCAGAGGATATGGAAATAGATTATTTTTTTACCTTTTTTTTTCTTATTTTAATAAAATATTTATAATTATCAAGTGAACTTTTTAATTGCAGGTGTAGTACTTACAATATCGTACGTGACAAAATTTAAAAGATTATAAAATTTTTATTGCATTAAACTTAAAAAAAAAGTCCGATCAATATTTGTTTCCGACAAATATCTTGCTTTTAACTTTTATTTCGAAATACTTGCGACCGGTTAAATTATATAAGACATCAGAATAGCATAAACTCTATATTTGCTCTTTCCTAATAGATAATGCCCATTGTTGTTGTAACATTTATTTTAAAATTATAATTGCAATGTTACAAATACCTGAGTTAAACTGCTAGTTAAAAGAAAATGGGTAATTTCAATTTCTTAAAATTAATAAAAGAGATGATCAGTTGAAACTGTTATTTTTACGCTTTAAAAATTGTAAAAAATTGGCATTCTTAGTCACCCTGTAAAAGCCTATGAGAGGAAGACCAATACTTGACTAACTTTAGGCATTCTTATAAAAAAAAAATACATATAGTTAGATAGAAACATAATACGTTCTTTTCTACTTTACAAATCTATTGCAGACATATAAGCCTTTCTTTTATTTGGACGTTTTTAACAAGCCAAATCTCTGAATACTATAATTGTTTATTTACACAGATCCTTTAATTTATAATATAAATAGTGTTTTTTTTCTTTTATATTTAGTTACAAATTATTTTTATTATATATAAAATCTTTATTTAATAAAAAAATTCCAATAAATTCTTGCGACTTGCCAGAAGAAATTTGAAATATTTGAGAAAATATTTAGTTAAAAAAACGTTTAACTAAGATAGCGTGTTTCTTTATATACTTTATTGTAATAAATATTTATATGCTTGTATGTATATGTTAGTTAATTATTGATTCATAAAATATTAAAAAGTTATTAGAAATTATATGTTTGTTTGTTTTTTCTTTTCATTTATTCCGTCCCATATATTCTAATAATATAATTAAAGTTTTATTACTTATTAACACCTAACAGGGTTTATTTATTGTATTTATTTATGATTTTTATAGTTTTGTTTTGTAAGTACATACTTATATTAAAGCTTTATGAACTGCAGACAATTACTCTACTTTCTATAAGCCCCCACACACATTCTCTTTCTCACACCCTTTTCAAAAGAGACTATAAATAAATTTTGTTTTTTTGTTTCTCCATAAATTTTTAATCAGTTATTATTGCATTAGGATTTATTTATATGCGTGAGCGTGAGTTCGTATTTAAGTCGGAGCATACAGAAGAGTATAACGGGAATTGTAATTGATATTCAATTTTGTTATTTTTTATATGGAATTTTTTTTGTTGTTATTTATTTTTCTGTGGGTCATGGTGTTTGTCATTCTTTGTTGTCCTTTTTTTAACATTATTTACATTGGCGAAAGCCAATTTTAAGACACATTTATTTTCTTAATTGCATATAAATTATAAATAAAATTAAAAATTAAGTAATTTTAAATACTTTTCATAAAAATAGAAACTTTAATGTTGTATAAATTAAGAAAAATTGAACTTTTTGTTATTACTGCAGCTAAAATATATGAAAATTGTCCTAAAGTTATAAGACAATTCTTTATTAGAGTTTCAAGAAATTTTTTAATTTAAAAAAAAACATAAAAAAGAAAAAACAGATGGAAAAATATTTAAAAAAAAAATACCAGAAATCACAAAACCCACATTTCATGTTGTTTTCCGCGTATATTGAAATTTCCGTTTATTAATTTCCGTTTATTGTATCTTATATGTCACCAGTTTCTCTTGCTTTCATCTGTTTTTTGTTTGAACTGGCTAAAAAATATGCAAAAAAAAACTTACACACAGTTCTGCTTCTTTTTTGTCAATATTTGTTGAAAAGTGGAAAATATTTATTACAAATGTAATGAAAATAACTTTTAAGTCAATGAGAGGGAGAGCGAAAGATATGATTTATTCACTTTTAATTAATACAGCTGGTGATTTATTGATTTGTGTGTTATTTAAATGTTAATTTTGTATAAATATTTACATAAAATCAGAAACAGAAACGGAACCAGTAAATTCAAAGTCATTGAATATGTCATTTAAATTTGTTTCCTTAAATGGTTCTACTTAAACTGAAATAAGTCTCTTACTTTAAAACTTTTAACTTAAAAAAGTAAAATCAACAACAAATTTTTAATGGCTTTAATATTTATGGTTTATTTTATCTTTAAACAGTTCTATTGAATGTGCAGACCTTAGAAAATACTGAAGACCTTTAAGATGCTGACGAAAAGTTTTTGCCAATAATTTTAAATTGAAATCCTTGTGTATCATAATTTGATATGGTTTGGCGCAATGCTTAAACATTTTTGATTATGCTGACTCAACTTAAATGCCTCCCTCTGTTAAAGAAATAAAGGTAACTTAAAGAACATCATAGCAACCATAAATACTTTAAAACTTGTAACAGTTGAGCATCCCACAAAAATTAATATCATCATTATAGCCTTATAGTCATCGTCATTTTGTTGGGTTCACGGTGAAACGAACAGCTTTAGCCACAATAATCGACAAGCCAGGTGTTTCTGTTATTTAGCAACAAAATTTAAGGGATTTTAAATTTAACCAATAAAAAAAAAATGAAAACATTAAAATGGAGTCTGGTTAAGCTGAACATATTTTTTTTATCAACACAAACACCACCATCTCTCTATATTGCTAAATATCGTTAGCTTAAATGCCAAACCGTGTAACTAACGAAAATTGGAAAACAAATTTTAAGTTAACGTGACATATTTTTTGAAGGACATATTTAAATAAACTTTAAAAATATTATTTTTAAATGCTTCCTTATCCTGAATGTTCTGTGACGTGTTATTCTGTTCCTACATTTTTTTAATCGCTTATTCTTTAAAAACGTATTAAATTTTTTTAAGGCATAGCAAACAAGGCAAACCCATCTCTGCAATAGCATTTTTTTTTTATCTTTTAACTGTCAAGTAAACTCCATATCGGCAAATTATGTTGTCAGCATTTAGCCGGCAGTTTTTTCTAGACAACTACCACAGCAAACAAATTGTTCAGAACTGCGAACTATTTATAAATATTAGAATAAAAAATATTAAATTCACTGTCATTAGTTAACTATTTGTAAACTTAAACGATAGCCATTGTTTAATTAATCCTTCGTATTCAGGATGCATTGCTTAAAAGAAAATTTCAATACGAATAATGAATGGTAAAATCAGCCGTTGCCCAACTAATTGTTAACTAATGTCTTTTGCTGGCTAAACAAATTGTAAACAAGGAGCTGTAAATAAAATATAATAAGCCTAATCATAGCCTTTAGTTAACTTATGACTGTAAATTTGGGCATTAATGAAAATCTGCTAAACTTTTTTTAAGTCACTTTAATATACATACCTTAAATAAATTGTTTAGTATTTTTCAATTATAACAAATCTATATTTTGTGAAAAATATATTTTTGCCAATTAGTTTTAAGAGTGTTCAAGTTAGAAGTTGAACAAACTATTTTTTAAAATTATTTGCCTTAATCCATATAATGTAGTTTCAAAACAGTCTAATTGCACACTCTTCTCTGTACCGCATGGTTGATCAAACAATCAAACACTAACAATTAAATAAACTACATTACAGTTGGCAATAATAAAAGCAACAAATACGCATTAAAAATCACAAATTTACGGTAAAAAAACACAAACATTAAATATAGTTTTAATAAAAAAGAAACTAATAGTTTATCTACATTCAATAATTTAACAATTCATGCAAGCATTGAAACTAAATTACTTAACTGGCGTCACACACTTTGAAACAATAAACAAACGAAAACCTAAAATGTATGCACAAACGTAGTCCATTGTGCATTAAATCCATACATGTGAATGCACTTGTGTTAGTTGTATATTGTTATCTATTGTTGTTCTAAAAATATTTTATTATTTTCAAACATATTTGAATGTTATTTATAAATAAAGATGATATAATAATGTTTTTTTTTTAAATAATACTTTAAAAAAATCAAACTATAAACAACAATAATATTTATGTGAATTTTTCGTTTTAAAAAATTAGATTATTTTTGTGGCGGATGTTTATAAGCGTTTAGGGAAAATGTGTTTGAAACTAAGCCACACACATATACATACATACATACATATGTACATGGGTATGTATACAGGGCTTAATATATAAAAATACATACGCCCAACTATACACTTATAAATATGTTTGCATGTCTATTGCTTTTAATAAGTGTGAGCGTGTGTTTGTAAAAAAAAGTACCAGCAACAAGAGCAATAAAAATACATCCCTTTGGCGCACTTATGATAATACAACAACAACAACGAGAAAAAGCAACAACATAATAGTGCCAATAGCAATGAAGTTTCAAAATTTCGTTAACGTAACTTAAATTCTTCTGTTTTGTATTTTTCCTTGACGTATTTAAAGGACTGTGAAAACTGATAAAAATGTTTTTGAAAATGTTTTCGGAAATATTTTTAGAAATTTCAACAATTTTGTGTAAATATTTAACTTTTTTTTTAAAGTACATAGTTAGCTACTTTTAAAACTCTCTAAATTAAAAAATATTTTCGAAAAAAAATTTTTGTATAAATAAAATTTGTTAAATTAAAAAAAAGGTTGTGTAAAATTTTTTTATACAAACAAGTTTTGTGTAAAGTTTTTTATTAGCAAAAACTAAATTAT
>NDXZ01008127.1:0-18721 GCA_003055125.1 Paykullia maculata | reverse complement strand
CATTTAAAAAAAATTAGCCAAATCGGTCCAGCCGTTCGCAAGCTATGCGCTTACCAACAAACATCATTTCATTTTTATTTATATAGATTTAGCTATAGACTTGAAATTTCAGGTACCCTCCTACAATATTGTTAGTTATCTTATATATACATATATAAAAAAGTAACTCTATTGACTGATTCATCATTGCACAGCCCAAACGAATAATGCGTACCTCTCCCGCTGTATGGATCTATTTAGGGGGTAAAAGGGGTTAAAAAAGGGAAAAATCGGTAACTTTATATCTGCTAAACTAAATCAGAAATTAGCATTATTAAAAAGTATTATATTTTACTCAAAAAATAAGTGAATAAGTGCCGGGTACATTTTTAAAAATCGTGGACCTAGGGGGTAAAAATTATATTTTGGTACTTTTTTTTGGGTCCTTTGTAACTACTGAAGCAATAAACATAAAAACATAATCTAAACTGCATTCATCACATCTCCAAAAAACATGAATACATTTTTGGTACTTTTTGGAAATTCGAATTTATAAGGGAAAAAATTATACCTATTTTTGGTACTTTTTAAAAAAAATTAATTAATCATTAATTATTTTGACAACTATTTAAGAAAAAAGTTTTGACACTAGAATGGGGACTAAAAAGTAACCAAAAGGGAGAAAACCGGGAAAATGCGTTTAATAGTAAGCTACTGGGTTAGTTTGGTTAAAATTTTAAAAACGAATTCCTTCAGACATAAAAAAAGTATGATATAATATAATCGGGTAAACGTAGGGCGAAAAAGTACTTTTTTAACTTTTGGGGTACTTTTTTAAAATCTTGTTTGAGTTTAGAGTCTAGAAACGCAAAATGAGGTCCAATCGCTCCTAATTAAGATAAAAAATAACTTTTTATTTGTAACTTTTCGGGTACTTTTTTACATATTTTGAGGAGGCAAAAAAGTACTTTCAATTTTAAGGGTACTATTTGCCATTGTGAGCTTATGAAATTAAAAAATTTGGGCCTGTTTATCCTGAATGAGAATAAAAATAAGGAGGCGAAAAAGTGTATTTTTTATATTTTAGGGATCTTTCGTACGTTTTTTGAGTTTATGAGTCTAGAAATGCGATATTAGAGCCAATTGATCCTGATTGAACTAGAAAGTCATATAATGGGGCAAAAATTTATTCATTCAGCTTTAATGGTACTTTTAAACATTTTTTTACTTTACGTATCAAAAAATATAATTTAAGGAACTTTTGACCCAAAATGAGACATGAAACCATATAAGAGGCAGAAAAGGTATTTTTAAATTTTTATGATCCCTTTTCCCATTTATAGATTCAGAAAAGTGGAATCAGGGATGTTAGTCCAGGTTGAGCTAAAAATACATTTATGGTGGCAAAATATTACTTTTTTAAATTAATTGGTTTTATTCCATTTATTGGGTTTATTGTTCTAGAAATGTGAATTAGGGGGACGGAATGGAAGTTAATCATTTCTGTAAACTTAGATACATGATATAATAAAATATAAATTTTGTACATAAAATAATCTAAACAATTAAAGCTGTACATTTGTGTATACAATGTTACAAAAAATACAAATTAGCTAAACGGAATTTGATGCTAAATAAATATTGAAAAGTTCGCTTACGAAGCAGCGGGTTAAAAGCTAGTTAGTGTATAAAACAAACCCAATAAAAATGCAAATAAAGCATAGTTATGAGGACATTTTGTTCTTAACATCACATTCGTAACACATGTGCTCTGGCTGGGCCCACATATATTCTTAGTGGAAAAACTCAAAGGAAAACTCTTTATTTCAGTTCAAAATGTTCAAGTCCATTGCATCAACAACATTTAAAAGATTACTTAGCTTGTTGTAGCTGTTTAGCAGTTTAGTACACATATTAGCGTGTTATTTTTAAACCCCATATGCAAAATAAAGAACAGGTTAGCACAAATTAAACGCAATTTTTTTTAGATCAAAAAAATTTTATATTTTCCACATAAATACGTAAAAAATATAGTGGATCTGGCCAGACCTGTATGTTACAAATGTGATAATTGAAGCACGTGTATGACGAGGGGTTAATTTTTATTTAAATATCATTTGTATTTTTTAAATTATTATTTATTTTTATTTATTAACAGTTTCATAATATAAAGCGTTAAAATGGCCAAAATAATAGTACCCGAGATTGAAGCTAAAAGAAGAAAATAATAAAAAAGATTTCCATTTACAAACACATATTAATATACATACATATGTATTCAAGTTAATTATTAAAAAAAATATTTGAATGGGAAAATACACGCATGCAATTGATCCTATTGACGGATTTTAATGTAACTTAACACCGATTTATTAAAGACTGTATACACAAAATTTTAGAAGTAAAACTGCGACTGTTGAATGTCTTACTCAAAAATCTTACAAGGAGTGTTTTACTCAACTCCAAGCAATTGTGAAACCGTAATGTTGAGACCAGAATTAGTAAGGCTCCTATATTGTGGGAAGCATTGGGTAAGATGTAATATCTTCCAATCCTGAACAAAGTATGACTATTGAGATTCCTTATCCCAAAAGCCGCTATGTGGTCCAGTATACAGGGTAATTTTTAGACGATGCTAAGTCCTGTTTTATTTTTGATTTAGAGTGATTTAAAACCCTTTAGTTCAAAATATTGTACAATTTAAGATAAAATGGTGGCGGCGTGGAGTAGTAGTTAAAGTGCTTGCCTACAAGACAAAGCACCCCAGGTTCGAATCCTGGTAAAGGACAACTAATTTTCATTAAGGTTTTCGAGTTTTTAAAAATAAGCGGCTTGGAGAAAAAGAATAAAATAAAATGAGCAGGAAACGAACTGGTTATATATTCCGAATATTGAATTTAAACAAACTCTGCATTACTAGTGAATGAAATAACAAAACAAATTCAGGCAGATCACAGAGAAGGTTGACGTTTACTCTGATAACCCTACGACAATAAAGGCCCTCAATTCCTTTGAAGTAAACTCCAAATCCATAGGGAAATGTATCCAATCCCTGGCACTTTTTCAATCTGCTGTGGATATCAGTGCATTCAGGCATTAATGGCAATACCTCTAAGATTTCCTTTGTAGGTCAACTTAGCTAACTAGGTTGGTTCAATTTTTGGCTGATATTTACAAAATTTATAAAATTTATTTAATTGTCTGAAAAGCATGCAAAAACCTTAAACAATTTTATGATATTTTACCTATTAGTTACAACAAAAATACCTTTTAAACCATTAATTGTAATACACAAAATGATAAATGACAGTCGTTGAAAGTCGATCATGTCAAAGAAAACATTTATTGGAAAATTACATGGGAAACTGTTCATACTTACTTGTAAGCATGTAAGTATGTATGTTTCAAAGAATAAGTATACACAAAAGCCCCGACTTGCGTCGTTAATGGGGACCGGAGAAACGCGACGCAAATCGAATCACCTTTTTCTATATAAATGCACTGAAATTTAATTTATTTAATATTCAAAACAAAGCAAAAAATTTTGTATTTTTGATGAAAACAAGTATGAATACATTTTAATTTATTTCATTTACTTCGAAAAATGTTTATAATAACATATTATAAAGAAATAACAAAACAATAAATTAAGAGGGTGTGACAATTTCAGCTAATGGATTTCTTTTATCACTGTCTCCGTTGCAAATTGTTCTTACTGTTGTAGGTGCTAGTCCAAGAGCTCTTCCTATATTAACAGCCTTTTCTCCCGATTTAAAACGTTTTTTTACGTCCAATATTAATTCCAAACTTATTACTTTTTTTTTACTTTGACTCATTTTTTACGTCCTTATGGTATTTTGGCGAATCACACACTAAATTATTACTATAACCAAGCAGTTGTTCTTAGCACCACTTATATAACAAAGAAAAGGGAATTCCCCTTATTTTACGCAATTTGAAAACTTCTTAACGTACAGGTGACGATCAGTGTTGCCAGAAGTTGTAAAAATGCTAAAAGACAGAAAAGATGCTAAATCAGGCCTGGCCACCAAGAGAATTGAGATAATAATAGTGGTAATGCACAATGCTGCAGTAAAAAATGTTACCGTTTTTAGCGACGCAAATCGAAATCAAAGCGACGCAAATCGAATTGAAGCAAATCGGGGTCAAAACGACGCAACTCGAACCAACGCAACTTGAAATTGCAACGACGCAAATCGAATTTTTCCAGTTTTTAAAAAGCGACGCAAATCGAAACGACGCAAATCGGGATGACGCAAGTCGGGGCTCTAGTGTACTTATGACTTACATACATACATACATACATATGAATGTATAATATGTTTGTGTTGCCTTTTTTATTTTATTTTATTTATAAATTATATAATTAATATTGAATCTGATTAAGCAAAAGTAATATAAGATAATTAATTTGAAGTTATATGTAATTGTTATATTGCAAAAGTAATTACCACCGATGTCATAAAACAATTTAATTTTTTCACCAAATATTTACTAATTAATTACCTTTTATTCACTACATAACTGGCATAATTGTTTGACGTGTAAAAAAAATCGTGTGTGTGTATTGCACATTTTGCATGTATGTATGTGATATGTCTGTATACATATACATAGTTGTATGTATGTACATAAATAAATGAATATGTCTACAAACAAAACTAAATATTTGCACCATTTTTCTCAGTACAATTCAGAAAATAAATGCTATAATTTATTAGTTTGTTTTTACACCTGAAAAATAATTATTGTTTCAGATTTTTCAACGTGTTTTTAATGACGAAGTTAGAAGCAAACAAATATAAATTTAACAAAAAAATCGATTTTAAATTAATTAAAGTTAAAAGAATTCGTGCTATATTTCTTCTAAAGATTTGTTTGAGTGTAGAAATTGTGTGTGACATTGGATTTATGTATATGAGTTTGTATGTGTTCATACCTTAGTGTTCATACATAAATATGTATGGCCATTTGTTAACGCACTAACAAATTTCTCATTCGCATTGATGACAGCAACAGAGAGAGTTATAAAAATATCCCAACACATATTCATTTCTTAACTGTTGGTCGTTAAAAAAGCAAAACCATCAATAGCACTAAAAAAAGTTCTTTCACTGTCACTACATTGTTATATGTTATATATATAACATAATAGAACGGCAAAATGTATAACAGTTTTTTCACTGTGAACGGGTTTTTCGGGGGTTGACAAAAAATAATAATACTTCTTTTTTGCTGTGGTTTAAACTAAAAATGAAAATGATTAAGAAGAGAGTAGCAGTATATACGATTTGTGCGAAGAAAAGTTTTATACTCTCTGTCCACGCAATTATGTATAGATATATTTTAATTTTTCTTAAATTCTTTTTTTAAATTGCACATGTCGTCGTTCGTAAATTATTGTGTTCTATACCGCAAAATAAAAAAATTTATATATATAGACCGATTTTTTGGCAAACATTTTGAGATCTGTTGATCTGTGTAATCAGTTTTTTGTTATCATTTATAGTTTTTGAAATATGAGACATCTGCCCCTATTATGGTTTACAACTCAACTCAGTTAAAACAACCCAACTTTAAAACAACTTAACTCTTTTTTGGTATTACGGATTACAACTTTTTCTAGTTGAAATTGTATTGATGTTGTCAGTCTTAAAAGTAACGATTTGACAGTTGAATGTTATTGTGACGAAAAAAAAACAAAAAATCTTAGTTAACTGCTTTCAACTTTTTGTTAATAAAACAACTGCTAGTTATGAGTTGTAATTTTTGTCAACCTCACAAACACAAGTTGTTATCCATAATACCAAAATGCAAAATTTCAACTGAAGTATAGTTGAGTTGTAAACCGTAATAGGGGCATGCGACTTTGTGATATACTACACTTTAGTTAAAAGCTTCGTCAGCTATTGTGTTTAATATGTACAAAGTCGTGAATATAGAACATTGAGCGAAAATTATAAATAAAACAAGTAAGAGCGCTATATTCGGCTGTGCCAAATCTTATATACCCTTTTTTTAATTTTTTTTAAATTATTTTTATTTTTTATTTTCTTGGGGTGCGTTATCTTCCAAAATAACATGTTCTGCATCTTCTTCTATACCAGGGCAGCTGGGATACACTGGCGAGAGGTCGTGCCAATACATGGCCTGTTAGGAACTGGGTTCACTGGTCCATCTTCCGTTTCATAACATAGTTTCCTACTACTAAAAAAGCTGGGCCAATTAGTAATTTTTTTTCAAATTTCCAAAAAAAGCAAGTCTTACACACAAATATAATAATTTTTGTGAATTTTTGATCGTTTTCTCGATTTTACCGAAATTTGTCTAAAACAATAACAAGTAAGAGCGTACTCGGCCCTTCACCATGTTATGTAAACAGAAGTATAATTGCGTGTTTAGATGTCTGAATGGTAATTGAAGTCTTAGAAAACTCGATTTTTTTATATTAATATTTGTTCATATAGGTTTTCCGCAGATAATTTTATGAGCTCTGGACCAATTAGTCCAATTTTTTAAGCATGTCTGTAGCTTATCCAATACTGCAATCGTAATTTTTTGCTTATATCTCAGCCAATTGGACCCTTAAAAACATAATTTTACGATTAAATTTAAAATAAAGTTAACATTATATGAAATAAAGTTTTAATTGGTAAAAACACGTTGCTTTTTATTCCTTACAAAACTTTTACTTTTCGTTCTAGGCCTATGCTATAAAAGATGAAGAGTTTCGTAAATCAGTGCATATTGCACAAAGCACTTTTTTAAAAAATGCGTTTTACTCTTAAACGCGTTTCCAAAGACGGATATTTTTTACAGTAAAAACCACAAACTATAGAACTTTCTTTGGTAAAAAGATCGCGAACATTTGTTAGGTTCAGTTTTTTGTAATTGACAACTTAACTTTAACATGGATATACCAAAAAAAAAACATTTTTGTCATAAAATCTATATATAGAACACAATTATTTACGGACGATAATGTGTCTACACATCAAAATTCTGTTTCTGCAACTTTATTTAAAATGTCATATAAAAATGCAGCTAATTCCAACTTTAAAGAAGTGAATTAGAATAACAAAAAAATCCATATACATGCATGCATTGTTTTTTCTTTCGTGTCTCTGTTAAAAATTCAAGATTTGCGCAATTTCAATTGGATGTGTAAACAGGGACTGCAGCTCTTAATAAAAGTTTTTAAATTGTAGTTCCTTTTCTTTTAAGACTGAAACCATAAATCTTGGTATCATCGTTAATAAAAAAAATATTGAATAATCATTTTCTTCTTAATGGCAAACATATACATTATTTATTTAATATAATAAAAAAATTTGGAGAAATAACACTGTGCCCCAGTGAAAAAAGTACACAAACTTGGCTATATAGGTTCAATAGTACTACTTGAGCTGAGTAAAACCATAGTCCCGTTTTGCAATATTAGTTCGCGTTTTCATTTTATGGGCCTCAAGATATTGGGAAACTCGATGAATTTTCCGAAAAATGGTACCATAACCTTTTAGCCAATAACTATTCAGACTTGGCGATAGCGTTTCAATGTCTTTGGCAAAGTTATAAGTAAGTACCTAATGAACAACTTTTTGAACATTTTATTGCCGAAAAAAGGTAATTTTTGCTAAATAAGTCATCTGAACATGTTAAGATCGTATAGGTATGTTCACAGAAGTTGTTTCATTTGACACAAGCTACAATTTTGAAGAAGATTGTATAGGAAAAAAATTCTTGCGAGTTATGCTAAAGAAAGTAAAAAAAATGAATCAATTTTTCTTAAAAAATATACAAAAACAATTTTTTCCGGCACAAAATGTTCAAAAGGTTAGTTATTAGGTACTTACCTATAACTTTGCCGAAGACATTAAAACGCTATCACCAAGTCTGAATGAGTAATTGGCTAAAAGATTATGGTACCATTTTTCGGTAAATTCACCAAGTGTCTCAATATGTTGAGGCCCACAACATCAAAACACGAACTAATATTGCAAAACGGGGCTAGTGTTTTACTCAGCTCAAGTAGTGCTATCGAACCTATATAGCCAAGTCTGTGTACTTTGCAAAAAATTATTTTTTGTCGCACAGTGTAATTGAAGACTGTTTTACATAACACTTTTTGTGACTTTCCGTAGGTGAGCTAAAAGGTTATTCTGCTCTTTCCAATATCACAAATGCCGACTTTATATATTTATAAATTTTCATTCATTTAAATTTGCTATAATTTTTATTTCAACTGTTTGTATGTACATTATGTACACATGTTCATATTTCTATAAAAATAAATAAATATGTTTTGCGTGATGAACATACATACATAGATACACAATAAAAACATTCACATGTACATACCCAACTGTCCAAGTAATCGTGCATGCAAAATATGAAATGATAATGCAAAAACACATAATCACACAATATGACTTTTACTCTCTTTTTAAGCATATTCATGAATAGATTTTTATTATGATTTTTTATGAGATTTTACGTCAGTAAAGTTGTATAAACTCCATTTTAACATGACCTGTCACTTTAACTGTTTGACCGGTCACTAAGCAGATCTAAGCAAAATAATCCTGTTTATTTAATAATATATTCAAAAATTGTTTAATCTTTAATAAATGTCATTTTCGGTACATACATTTGACACGCATTTACCCCGTGAGTTGAAAAATGATTATTAATTTTCTAAATATTTAAGCTGGTCGATATGGATTTGACAGGTGCTAATGTCAGATCTTTGATAGAATTTTCAAACAAAATTTTTCAAAGCTTAAAGATGTATGTGTAAACACAAAAATGTTCTTCAACCTTGTTGACCAATTGGGTTTAAGTATGTATATATGTTTGTAGGTATGTTTTTAAATGTACCTGGTGGATGATGATGGTGATGAAAATATAATTGGTAGTATTTTTATATTGTATGTAGGTATAATTTGCAATTAATCTTTAGCATATTAAAACGGTAAATAACAAATAAAATAAATAAAATTATTATGTGTCACTTGTACCAAAGAGTGGACAATATATAAATGAAAATTATGCTCTATTCGATATAAGAAAATTAATGATTAAAACCATTAATTAATGTTTAAAAAAATTTTTGCATATATGTTTGTGTGTTATGGGATTCAACATAATTCGAACGATTTTTTATAATTTGTACAGTATGTTACTGATAATCTGAAAGAAACATTAGACTACTTACTAGCTTTAAAAGTAAGGAAGGTTTGAATTGCTGTTTTACTAGCCAACATAGTTCAGCCAAAAATAGGAAAGATCAGAAGCAGATTGGTGTGCTGTTAATAAGGAATGACAAACTCATATGTACCCTTGCCACGTTTGGTGAAGGGTAGTAAAATGTTAATTAAGATCTTTTGATTGATATAGCCGAACGTCAGGTGCTATAATAGGTATAAGCTTAATTTCTAAAGTACCATAGTACTCGAACGCTTTTGTGTAATTCCCATATGATAACAATTGTAAGTGATTTCCAATTTATTTTTTGTGTTCCTTGGTCTTTTGGAAATTTAAGTATTTTTTTCAATTGCCATAAAAAGATTAACGTATTTTGTATCTATTTGTATCAGAGACAAAATTTCAATGCACATAACAGTATAATTTATATGTACATGGAATGTGTGCATAGCTGAGTACATATATTTGTCGTATGTGCATATGCACATTAGCAGGAATTTTGCATATGCTTCAATAATCGTTCCACTAATAGGGTTTTATGATTTTTTCCCTCTGTTTCTGAATTTTCTCTCTACAATGAGCCTGTTTTTGTTTGTTTTTGTCAATCAAAAAGTAGTGATTTTTTCTTAAATTAGTTTAAAAATCATTTAGTTAAAAGCATATGACTGTAATCTTTTAATTCGACAGTATTGAAGTATGATTTCTCGTTGTTGGTTTTTTCATTAGTACTTAAATCACATTAACTGATGAAATTGAAGTTAAATGTGTACAACTGTTAAATTGTGCTAATAATAAAACAAAATTTACATATCGGGCTTATCGAAACAGACTATTTGGAATGCATTTTATAAATTATGGTTTTCGTTTAATCTTGACATGTTTAAATGATTTATTCACATCAAGAAAATGGTTCTATTCCAAAAAAACATACAAACATATATCCATATGTTAGCTTATATTAACTGCTTATCCCTAATTTATTTAATCACACTATCGTACAATGAAATATCGTACATATGTGTATCTAAAAATCGATCTGGTACGAAAAATATCAAGAATATTTGTAAGAAGTTTTGCTTAATTAGACGAAGTCATACAACAGTTATTAAACTACTAATAACAGTCTTGAACAGCTAAACTACATCACACTTGAGTATACTTCATGAGAGTGATAAATATTACTTATACGCCAACAGGGAAAGTTATCAGGTTTAACACATAGAAAAATTTCAGAAATGTTTCCTCTTTTTTTAAAAATAAAAATCCCCGTCGTATTTATTTTGCCTACAGGTTATACTTAAAATTAATTTTAGTGTTAGCGGCACTAAAATCCTTGAAGACCTGTATAAAGTTTTAAATACAAATTACTGAATATCTCGGAATGTTAACTAAAGAATATAGTCAGATTTATCATGGAAATTATGTGGCTAGTATATCTCGTTTTCTTACTGTTTTTTTTTTCACTTTTGTACTCTTTATACTCAAGAGATACACAATGAACCCTATAGGGTTTCAAGTGTGGCTGTCTATGACACCCTTTTTTTACTTAACCTAAGAAATCTGTGTGATTTTCTCGGGAATAGTACGGTTTCTTTCATAAAATGCTCCAAATTTGAAAAATGGCGAGAAAAACATAAAATCGGTTGATATTCAACTAAGTTGCTGGCTTGAAAGTGCATTAAGATACCATCATGGATGAATCATCTGGAACATATACATATGTCGTTTTAATTATAAATAAGTAGCTGACTACACGTCGACAATTGTAGCCAACGGCCTTTGTAGTCTTTGTCATCTATGTGTTTAAAGCATTACAGATAATTAAATTACTTATGTACACTAAAAATCTATTGACTTTGCTCAGCTTAAGAAATAAGTAAGATGACCACCTTTTACAACAACACTTTACTGCTCTTTTTATTTTGTTGCTTTTTCTCATACATACTTATAATTATAACACAATAAAAATCAAACAATAACAGTTATAGAATCTATAAAAATATTTATTAGAAACAAAAAAAAAAAATTGTTTCTGTTTGCTTTTGCTGCTGCTGCTGCTGCTGCTTATTCCCAATCCCTTCGATTTACATGTCTCTACAATATTTGTAATGTGAAAGCTTTCAAACAAATGTAAGCATGTGAGTTTTCTATTTTTATTTCTTGTTAACTTTAATGTCTCGATTAAAATTCCTGAAATTTATGCCATTTGATTTGTATGACAAATACACAGAGACGCATATAAAGACATACCGAAACAATTTATAAAGTTAAGTGCAGGATATTGGTGAACTTCCAAAAAAATAAAAAAATACTTTTTTGTGGAACAAGAAATTCTTAGTGTTGTTTAGTCAAAAGTATTTACACATACATATGTGCTTGTGTGTGTATGCAACTGTTTGTATTTAAAATTTCACAAATTTGTATGTACGACCATTCACTTTAAAATCATGAATCTAAAATATGAAAAAATGCTAAAGATATTTATTTCTAGAAAAATTTTGCACACATGATCCCAGTAAACATGGCGCACAGTGGTTCAGCTTCATACGATGGGTGGCATTAAATATAAAGAAACATCGTAGAGCCTTGAATTTTGGTATAGACTAATATTTGGTTGTGATAAAAAAATACTACAAATATGAAAAAAATCCGAGCACAACCACGCCTACTTCCCATATAACACAAAAGATAAAAATCACTGCAGAGTCACAATTTTTTGCTCATTGCAATTTTATGATAATATTAACCAATGGTGAAAAAATTAGCAAAATCTGCTAACAACCACGCCTACCTCTTATACAAAATAACCACTTAAAATGCAATATTTTCCTTGTTAACAAAGCTAGATCGCTTAAAAAATTTACACAGGTTTAAGTTTGCATGTTTTTTATTTGACTAAAATATAAATAAAATGCAGCAACAGTCACGCCCATATTCAATAAAAATATCTGTAAATAAATTAAAGAAAATATTAAAAAAAAAATTTTTTAACAAAGTAATTCGTGTACTTTTATTAACATAACAAATAACATTTTGGTTCTTCATATTTTGGAAGATCTTCACCAAAACGATACATATTATCCAACCAAACTTCGTTTTGTTCAACAAATCTATCTTTCATACATTTTGCACTGGCCCACATAGTTTTTAACTTTGGTAAAAATTGTTTATATAAAATTCTTTTTAAATTGATCTACATATGTTAATAATTGATAAATTGTTGAAATAGTATCGCAAACTACATCAATGTTCTTATCACAATCTAATAAAAGATCAAAAATTTCATAATAATATAACTGAAGATTGCCCATATTTAAATAATTTTTTTCTATTTGTCACTTTATAAACAATAAACTAATCATTTAATCACAACTAATAATCACAGCTGATAAGAAATTCAAACAATAAACTAATAAGCTATAATCACAAAAACAATGCAACTAATAATCACAGCTGATGAAAATATTGAACTTTCAACAACAACAAAAACAGTATCAAAAATAACGGGAAGAAGTTATTGCAAGCAAAAAAACAACATGTACCTATTTTGTTTTTGTATAAAAAATGTATATTGTCAAAGAGCAGGGACGGAATGTTTTAATTGCTACTTTATCAAATATATTTTTAAAAAATAACTTTTTCGATTTCGAGGTAATAAATATTACAGTCTTTTATTTAAGTTGTCTTAATATAATATATTTGTGCTGATCTCAGAAATAAATGTTGCTCTCTACTAACCATATTCAATTATAAAATTTAACATATATTAGATAACAACAAGACTATAAAAATCGGTATACGATATCAGCTATTGACGCCCAAAAATATTCTCATATATACTTAGATGCATATAACTGTATAAGTTTTGCAATAAATAATTTTAGGAAGCTTTTATATCAGCGGTTTCCTTAAGAATTATTAAACGGCCTACTTTAAAATTGAAAAGTTTTTTTTTATATCAATATACCACTTTAACAGACAATCAACCTTTTTCGTAACATTAGTTTTTTAACCAATATAATAGGAAAAAAATGTAAAAAAAATAACTAATACAATTTATGTAAATTATATTTTAAAAATTTGTTTGCTAATAATATAAAAAATATTCAAAGGAATGAAAAAATCTACTTATTTTTTTTACAATACTTTAAAATTTTATATAAAAATTGAAACACACCAAAAAAAAAAGATCAATTAAACACATCCATCCCCGGCTTGTATATATTTATTCTTAATGTTAGAATACCATTATTTATGCAAAGAAATACCGTTTTAAACCTTTAAAAACTTCTTTTACTAATTATTTGCTTATGTATTTTTAGATTTAAGGCAAATAGTTGTTGTAGAAGCTTTAAAGTTATTATAAATTAATTTTTTTTATATAAAACTCCTTTTTCCAATATTTTAAATTTGTAATTAAAAACAATAATTATGACAATTCCGATTTACCAGCATTTTTTAACTGATAATCATCTGGGACAATAGGTTTACTTTGCTTATTATATCATGGGTTTTGATATGGTGTGTTTTTTTTTACAACAAAGCAACATAGCAAGCAAGTAAAAAGAAATTAAAAGAAGCTGTTAATGCATGCGCAATAACATGCCTGTAAGGGAAATTTTTCCTAACTTTTTTTAGTTTTTTGTACCGGAATTGCTTAGGGGCAAAAATGGGCAGCAGAATTTTTAATAAATCGTTAGCTGAGACTTTTAGCTTTAATTTGATATAAGTCTCGGACTAGAGGTCGTTGGAGATCAATAGATACAAGCCATAGAATTTGGAGAAAATATATATTTTTGGACAATTTATAGTAGTAAAGAAATTTTTTTTTTAATTTTCAATTCCTTTTATTTGCATATATATAATTTATAGCATCCAATTGTATAAAAAAAAATCATTATAGTGTCATTACAAGAGTATTTTGAAAGCACGAAGCAATAGAAGGTAGCTTATATAATACGGTCATTTCAAATGCATTCACTTAGGTCAACTTTGAAAGTCTCTGGACAAAAAAGTAATTAAGATATAAGCCTAATATTTTTGGTACATGATAACTAGATTGTTTAGTACAAACTATAAAAAAACCAGGTGGATCAGAAGACATGAAAAAATGAATTAATGCCGCTCTTGAACCAGTGTGTGGCGGTGTAATCTTAAATCTACGATTGTTTAAAATTTAACATGCCAATAATGTTGATCTCCAAGTCTGGAATCGTCTTAGGATCGTTGGCTTTTTGCACGTAGCCTAAGGGAAAAAAGTCTAATAATATCAAATCACTAGATCTAGTCGGCCATTTAACATCGTTGTTTCGTGAGTTCATGCTTAATGGAGCTCTGCTTAGGCCATAAAATGTTTGTTATCATGTTACGAAAAAGGTTCACCATTTACCGCAACAGCGTTGTCGGCATCTTTTGCCAAGAAGTATGGTCCGATGGGGTAGAAACAAAACCAAACAGTGACTTAATGTGGACAACTTTGTTTGTTAAGGTATCCATTTAGGTAAGAATGTTCGTCATCACGGGCGATGTTTTTTTTTTTTGAAAAATCCATATCAACTGCTAATTGTTCAAGAAACCATTTGGCGCTGCAATTTTATTTTAGACTTAGTTTACCTGGGCCAACTAAAATTTGTAGGCATGTTAATAGGTATTTTGTGCTGTGGAAAAGGTCTAACTGCTGTGTACGATGACAAATTGAGGTTGCCGTGGCCTTGTCCACACTTTGTTCCACAGCAGCAATATTTTCGGCCAAACGACCGTATTTGACGTTTTGCACCAACCCCGTTTCTTCAAATTTCTTCACCAAATGGCTGATTGTCGACGTCGACTCTACACTTCTTGCAGAAGAACCATTTAAAAAAAAATGTTTGAAGCACCCTTTCGTGTTGTTCTACTAAGATTTCAAATCTAAAATCTTGTTATCAAATTATCAAAAAACATTTTTTTTAAACGTTTGGCTTTGTGTTTGCTGGGTTATTTTACAACATCAACTTTCTAGTCACAATATCAACTTTCCTGTGTGTATTTGAATTTACAGTAAAGAGCAGAAATTGGTACATGTTGCTAAAATCTTTTCTTTAAGGTAAATTAAAAAGCTAAATACATACTAAGGATGGGCATATGCAAAAAAATATCGATATTTTTTCTATAGATTTTTTTTAATATTGCTGCCGGTCGATATATATCGATCTGAAAATATCGATATTTTTATATTATTCGAAAATTCTTAAAATACACGAAAAACAAACTTTATATAACAAAAAGTATTTTTTTACTGATGTTTAATGGTTAACATAGCAACAATTAATACAGAAAGCTATGTATATGCATATGATGTGGTTAAACTCTGAAGCAAGGCGCTGTAAAATTTTAATTAAACTAGTAATTATCAGATACTGACATAATGAGCAGAGGTTTCATATGTTCACCTGTCAAACGGCTTCTACTATCGGATACTGTCAGGCTTACCGCTGAAGCAACCCTCTCCGAAGACACCGAGGAAGCCTGACAATATCTAAGGGAGACTTTAGAAAGAACAGGCGTGAAGTTCTGGACACATACATCTTCATGCGTTAATGTTTTATTAAAAATACGTTTAAAGCAAAACAATGAAATCGAAACATTATCCACAAGTTATGTACAATTGAACAGTTAAGGCTGAATACACTTCAACTATTAACCTGTATATAAAAATGTTTTATTTTTACACTTGGGAATTACGGGTGTGTTACTTAAGACTTGGAAATACCTCAAACGAAATGAAATTGAAGGCGCCTTAACTGTCAATATGTAAAGTCACAGTTTTTATTTTAGACTACGCAATTACTATGTATGGGTTCTAATTAACGAGTTACATTTATGTATATACTTGCATTTCATGTATTTGATTATTGAAGAAAACTTTTAAATATACATATGAGGGATTCACAAGCAACTCATATGTCATATGGCCTAAAAATTTAATATGGTTTAAGTTACTTTTCATACTAAAATTGTCCTAAAATAATATGACTCTGACTGCTATGTTTATTGTGCTGTCGTAAACTATCCTTAGCCAAACAGAAAAAGCAATAACAAAGAACTTAAACCATTTTAAATTTTTAGGACATAAGACAATATGATATCATAAGTTGCTTGTGAATCCCTCAATAGTAACAAAAATATACCACCATATTTACATATGTATATTTTGTTTCGATGTAATTCCAATCCCTGTAACCCTTTATAATTCCACAGCTCAAATAAAAACAACTCAGTACTTCATATTCGTTTTTATATAATTTTAACACAAAAAGAAATCATTTATTCAATTAATTTTCTAAAACAAAAATAATCTATATTCTACTGTGGCTTAAAAATGGAAAATGGAAAGTGAATGCACAAAAATCCATACACATAACATTCTCCATAAGAAAGGGTGATTGTTCACCCCTAACAATCACTAACACACAAATACCAAAAAATGACTCTGTTAAGTACCTTGGTATGTATATGGACCGCCGATTGACTTGGAAACAGCACATTAGGGCTACACAGAAACTTATACAAATAAAAGATAGAAGACTCTTTTGGTTACTTGGACCGAAATCTTAACTCCATTTTGTCAACAAAATTAAACTATATAAAGCTATATTAAAACCTGCTTGGACATATGGAATTCAGCTCTGGGGTACAGAGAGTAATTGAAATGTTGAGATAGTTCAACGATACCAATCCAAGACACTTAGACTCATCACTAATGCTCCGTAGCTTATATCAAATGACGCTTTACATAATGATCTTGAAATTCCAGCGGTAAAGCAAGTCATAAGATGCATAGTGAAAAGTATTTGAACCGACTAAGTAACCATGTTAACACGTAAGCAATTTGTTTATTAGACGACACAAATGAAATTAGTAGACTAAAACGGTACCATATTTTAGACTTATCATTTCGTTTGTAATTAATTAAGCATTTATTTATTTATTGTTATATATATATGTATGTATGTATGTTACTTTATATTTATGTATATTAATAACAGTTTAAGTTTGTAGCCAAATGTAAAACTACTTTTATTGCCAAATGTGAAAATATATATGTTAAATTATATTTGTTAAATATAAGATTATTATACTTATAGGTATACTTAAAAGAGTACATCTATCAATGTTATTATGTAATTTACATTAAACTTGCTTATTATCTTATTTTAAGATAGATTGCAATTTAAATAAAGAATAAAAAAATTATTCTACGTTAAATATATATATATATCTATAATAATAATATTAACGTTGTTTTCATTAATAAGTTATAACAACATTAATTTATTTAAAACAGATTATAAAATTACTAAAAGTTTTCTATTTTGTTTTCTTTTTATAATAAGAAGAAGACTTACATACATAAGTTTATTCGTAGATGATATGATCATGTCAGCTTCTTGATTGGGTGTTTTGTTTTTTGTTTTCTTTTTTTGTTTTTACAGAAACACTATTTTTAAACAATATTTAAATGACACGTATTATAAAAACAAATGAAATATTAAAATAAAATAACAAACAAATTAATATTAAACCATTAACTATTAATTATTAAAACTCAAAACGTTTTATTTCTTCTGTTTTATCCTATTTTCTCTTCGTATTGATGACTTGAAAAAATTTTTCTTTTCCTTCTTATAGTTGTTATATTAATTTCAGTTTCATTTATCGATTTGGTAGATTCTTTGATTTGATTAACTTTGTTCTTTCTTTCAATCAATGTTAATTTTTTTCTCTTTATTTAAAAAAATAAATTTTATTTTTCTTCTTTTTTCTTGTTTCATTTTATATTTTCTTAACAACATAAATAACAAGGCGAATATATATCAGGTGGCCTCAGTTAATCAGCTGATTATTTTTTTTCGTCACGATAATGTCAAACTCCATACATAAAAAATAATTTTCTCTCTCTTCTTCGTCACGATAATGTCAAACTTCATATAAAAAAAAAATTGATAAAAAAAATCCTCTCCGAACTGAGGCCACCTGATATGAATTCGCCTTGATAAATAACTTGTTTCAATTTTCATTTATTATTTTTAATTTTGTCTGTAAAAATATTCTTTGAAATCTTTTGTCACTTTTCATGTTCAATATTTAAATAGTTTTTTTATATATTTTCTTTATTTCATTAATATATAATTATATGTATATAATTTTCGCAGGATATTTTTAATTAATTAATTTATTTCTTTATTCCTTTTCCTTTATCACATTAAATTATCCTATAAAATTTAAATTTCCCCGATATATAAATCTTCATTCTTTTTAATTATCTTTATATTCGACTGCTCACATTTAAATTTTTCCAAAACTAAACAAACATAAAAAAAGTTTCTTACATACGTTGAACGAAATATCCATGGTATACCTACACAAGGTAAACTCATTGCTACAACAAATACAAATAAAAAAAACCACATGTAATTTGTTTTTGTATAAAAATTTAAATTGTCAAAGAGCAGAGACGGAATGTTTTAATTGCTACTTT